>VYZW01047178.1:2110-25890 GCA_013401315.1 Balaeniceps rex
CAATTTTATTCATTTTGGTTTTCTCTCTTTGCGTTCACTTCAAATGCCCTCTCTTCTGATTATTCGGTGTGATTCCTCAGATCCCTTCTTTCCGTGGCAGTGACCTGCTACTGCTGTCTCACTCCTGTCATTATTTTAGCATAATAGCAACAGTATTTTAGAATAATATATGGCAGTTGCTTTATTATAACTTAAAAATTGAGCCAGTTCAAACTGTGTAAGAAGTGCAGTCTCAGCAGCACTGGGTCTGGCCACTTGGTAGATTATTATCTGAGAAATTCCTTTTTTCAGGGACAGTACCAGAATGCCAGATCCACAGCTAGCCAAAACTGATGACCTCCAAATTCACAACATCCAGAAGGCAATCAACTCGGATTTCTTGACAGTCTGTTCTTTGGTTTGCATTGCTTCTATGTGACTAATGTGCCCCTGTGTTATATTTTAGAAGGCTTTGCTCATCATTGTGTTTCTTTTGTCACAGGGTCCATCACACCACACTTCACTAAAATACCCTACATTTCTTAATGACATCTCTTACTTGATGCCTGTATTGCTTCAGTGACAAAAAGGCTTTACACTTGTGCTAGCAATTCCCATTTATGGGAAGAGAAGGATAATTCAATGGCTGTGATACTTTCCATTATTCAGAATGACATAAAATTAGTTCCCTGCTCTATTGTAGCTTTTCAGTGTAACTTGCTCTCTTTGACCCAAATTTACAAGGTCTCAATTTTGCCAAAGTCCCCATGTCTGCTACTTACTCTTGACTGACAACTTCTTATCAACCTAGACCTTCTGATGGATATTCAATAAAAGGGGAGAACCAAGTCAGAACCACAAATGAGAGTGGGTATTTCCTTGCCTTCTATGTTGGGGTGCATCTATATGGACAACCCACTTCTCTGTTAGACATAATCAGATTAGCTCAGAATGAGCTAATATAGGGGCTTAAGTGGAATTCAGGTCATTTGATTCTCACCTTATAGTTGTATGTACATTCCATTATTATTATTATAACAGTGTAAATAAGTCCTGTGCCACCTTCCTTCCTTCTCTTCCAGCTGCTGTACTGATATAGTTTGTGGAGTTTTCCAGTGAACCAAATCAGGGAATTTAACTTTATGTGGAAATGTCAGTTTTATTTACAGGGCTTGAGATCTTCCATGTAGCCATACCACATCAGCCTGGTGGCACCAGATTACATTCTTGCCATATAGATACATTCTAAGTTAGAAGATAAGGGAATTGTAACTCTTTCATACACAGTTTGAATTTTGCAGTTCCTTGCTCTACATATTTTTTTTTTCTCACTTTACACCAAGATTTCCCAGTTCCTCAGTCAGCTAAGGCAGATGAATATCTAGGAGTTGTACTAATGGAGGCAAGCGAGATCTTAAACCTAGATTTTTCGTCTTCTTTTTCTTGTTACCACTTGTGCCTCATAGTTAATGCCATATTACTGTCATTACCAGCAGACTTCCAGTTCAGTTTATCTGAGCTGTTGTGGACAGGGATTTTTTTTTTTGTGTGAGGTTTATGGCATAGTTTGACTAGCGCCTTTTTAATGTCTGTGTCAACAGGGCCTTAACCACACTGAAATCTCTGGATCTCTTAGATTTACCAGGAGTTCTCTAAGGAAATCAAAATCGCAAAGGCTGGAGAAAGCCCCAGAGGCTTTCCAACTTAATTAGGAGTGAACTCCTTCCCCGTAAATGAAGTGGTTCTTTAAAATGACTTGGAGTCTCCACTGGCATCTTCTGACAGCACTATGATGAAGTACAAAATATTATTAGAATGATGTTCCCCTCCTGTGACACTCTCTCTCGCATATATCTTATGGAAATAGCCATATTTTTGTGAGTACCCATAACATTATTTTTCTTGTACTGAGACCGGGGGCGGGGGGGGGCAGGGAACAGGTGAAATAGGCTTTAAAACACTGCAAAATAACAGATCTCTGTAGCATTACAGTCTGAAATTCTCTATTTTTAAATACAACATTGTGAATGTGAAACAATCATTGATAGAACAGCTCTTTAATGAATGGATGAGATAAAATGATTTATAATAGACTTAATCCTATAAAGTGTCACTGTCTTGCTATATTACACATTTAAATGGCACTGCTGTAAAAAGGAAACGGTACATTCTAATATTTACTGTTTTATTAAACACCTTTATCTGTAAAACAAATGTGATTTTCCACTCTGGTCAGGTATTCCTAGGTGCTCACAAAATTCTTAAAAAGCTATTTTCCTTCAGGTTAACTGAGCAATATCAAATTTGAAGTAATGACAGATAAACTTGAGTCAAGCACAAGACAAGCAGTTCACATTCTTCAAAATTTGCTCTAAAACCTCTTATTTATGGCTGATTTCTCTATCATTCTTCCTCCCATGTCATTTAACAAGCAAAATATTGCCTAACCTTCTATTTAGATATCATAAATAGCACACAGTAGCACTGAAACACAGTTTTTCTGCTTAATTCAAAATGGGCCAGAGTCTGCTTATGTCTCACTAGAGTAAGCATGAAATAGCTGTATAACGTTGCTGAAATAGCTAGGATTTATACCGATGTTGGGGCCCTTGCTTCTAGTATGTTATTTTCTGTTTGGAGAAACATTAAAATGTAAAAGGGTTTGTACATTAATCAAATCATCACAGTAGTTTGGCAAATATTTTAGATAGAGGCTCTGCTCTGAGGAAGAAAAAGGCCGATGAAAATTTATCTGAAGGAACTCGTAACACAGCCAATGGATGTACAGAAAGACAGATACAGGGCCTGATTATTTTTATTTTCCTGGAGTTACTCCTGATGTTTGGGCTAGTGTGATTGAAAGGAATCAGTCCTGAAGATTTTTTTCCTATGCTTTTCTTCATTTATTTCAACAATAGGAGAGAAGCTCAAGAAAAGGGAGAACATGCAAGTCACTGCCGTTGGGTGGTATTAACTGAGGTCATTTTGCAGGGTAGATTGTTATCCAGGTTTATAATTAATTCCTTTTACAATAAAGCCCTTTCTGAATATTCTAGGTTCTCTCTAGCAGTGCCGACGTAGATATTTTAATTCGCTGCATAATTTGGTGATGCCCAGCTGCAAAAATCAAGGAGGCCTCCATCCTAAATTTGGCCCCAGTGTGTAACTGTGGATGTTCTGCAGTTGAGCTAGTGATCCGCTAATGAGTCTTTTCCAACTATTGATTCTTTTCTTGAATCAAAGCTGTTTGGAAACTAACATTAAACAGGGGTTTAAGCGCAAAATATAAAGGAATCTTATGGTCTGCTTCTGAAATAACACCAAATTGTACACGAGGCTCATCTGTTCTCTCAATGCAGTTGTGCAGAGAAGGAGAAATTACTTGCTTATTTCAGGGCAGGGGTGTTTTAATAAAAAGAGAAGAATGAAACAGGGCGAGTTTAGCCATTATTGCTTTGATTGCTGCTGGCTCATTAGCATTGGCCACGCTCCTTCAGATTAGCAGTAATTAAACTGTGAAATCAGACCGATTGCCTTAAGCTGAGACACCATACCAGGCTGTCAAGAGAAATCACAGGGGATAAATCAAGGGCCCTGTGCATCTCGGATCACCCTTGGCATGGGTGAGAGTGTGAGAAGCGGAATAATGAGGACATTCAGGTTTTTGTATCTGGTGAACTCTCGGCAGACAAGCTTTGGAAGCGTTGTCATGACGATGACAACAGCAAGGATAAACTCTTACTCCCACTAGCTGTGGTTAATGAAGATGATAATGAAAAATTATGCCAACATTACTGCAATTTTTTTATTCAGATTGGCACTTGTAACCTTACGCCCAATGACACAACACAATAGTGACAGTAATTGTGCATTGATAAATGGGGTAAAGATGCTGAAAAAAATGTCTGACTCAAAGATATACAAGTTTAGTTAGCTGAGTAATTTCTTCCAATAAGCATTTGCTTTGTTCTTTGAACTCTCACTAGGTGGTTTTGGACTGTGCATGCCAAAAAACATCTCTAATCACTTTTCATTGTTTACTAAAGAATAGGCCCAGCAATTAAAGCAAAGAGTGCCTGTGTTTTATTTCTTCTAAGCAGAACAAACGCGATCAAGATAAATAACAGTAATAAAACAACAATACTTTTTACAAATTCTGAATGGGTTTACAAATTCAGTGTTTGTTTAACTGCTGGTTTCTGGGACATCCAGTTTGTCCCACTCAAAATGTAAAGCTTTGGTGGATAAATCTCCAATTACATTATGTAATGGCTGTCTCACCCCCCCGCTTTGCCCCTGACTAAATGCCACCATTTATTCAGATTGCATTAGCACTTACGTAAGTGTCTTTTCCAACCACAGCTCCTAAAGTGTTGCCCATGGGGAAGGATTTATAGATAGATAGATAGATAGATAGATAGATAAACTGAAGCTGTGGTTTAACAATACAGTTAAACCTCTGTAAAAACTTTCTTCTGTCCCACCCCAGCCACGTGCTCCCATTTCCTTTCTTGCATTAAACCTGGGATCAGTCACGGTGAACCAGTTCAGGGTGCTGAATGGGCATAAATCTGTTCACTTCATATTTTTATAGTCTTTTGCCAGTTCAGCTCCCTGATCCAGGTGAGGGCTGGTGATGGGGCAAGAGAAGCAGCAAGAAGACGTAGGCAGAAATGGCAGTGACAGCCAGCCTAACCAAAAACTTAAGCCCCACCTTGAAGCACGAAGAGCGCGCGTGACTTTGGGGAGGGATCTGCACTTGAAACTCTCACTGCCTTCCAGTTAAGAACTATGGGGCCATAATCCTGAAGAGGCTTATGGAAGCTGTTCAAAAAGTGCTCACAGCGAGAACAGTGGCAGCCACTAGTGCTTTTGCAAACACATCTCAGTGATTCCCAAAGCGCCACGCGGCACGTCAGGAATCCCTCCTGCTCCCCGGGCCACCCACTTCCCACTGCTAAAAGGTTGATGTTGTTTCAACAAGCAAGCATGATACAGACAATACAGAATAACAAACTCTTTCAATTTATGTAGTGGATTTCCAACTCTGCTGAAATCCAACATCCACACTCCCACTTTAGAAGCCACAGCACTTGGCTATAAAGAATGGGCCGATTGAATGTGTGAGTATGCTGCAGCACAATAACCTCTCTGGGATTAGACAAATAAATGCAAATGAATCATTTAATGCAAACGAATCACTTAAAGGAGTAAGTGTTGTTTTATTTACTCCAAAACTACCTAAAAGAATAGCTCTTTTGATAGCTTTAGTAAAGTGTTTGGGGTTTTTTCTATGTAAAGTTCTACTGTTGCTCACCAGTGGCCTCATTCCATCAAAGCTTTAGAAATCTAGATTGTCAGATGTGGGATTTTTTTGTTCAACCAGTGTTTGTTTTGGTTTGTTTGTTTTTAAGAAAAAAGATTAATCACAGAAGATTTGGAGGTGTATCAGATATATGAGGGTTTCTCCTTGTCTAAGTGGTATTTGTCTCTTCAGTTCTTGAAAGGCGGTATTAAGACAGCACGGTAGTGTTTGTGATTCATGGTTGCAATTCTCTTTTTATTGCTGAACACCAGCAGTGAATAGGAGCTGCAGAAGGACACATTTCCAATTACTCTATCTCAGAGTTCTCCGTTGCTTCGTAACAGAGACTTCTCTATCTCTGAAAGTGAGTGTAATGCGAAAGTTTATTAAAAAAAAAAAATAGATAGATATATACATACACGCACACATACACCACAGAAAGACTTTTTTCCTCTTTCAGCTTAGACTTGACTCAGTCTCTGCTGCCTTGTTGCAATTCTTCTCACTAAATGAATAAAGACAATTTAACCATTAGAGAAAGGTATTACATGAAGCAGTGTCCAAAGAATATTGTTTGGGAAGAGGTGATACGACTCCTGAATCCAAAGCGGTGGTCTCCTTGCACAGCATGACAGAAATGGCTTATCAAAGCAATATCATAATTCCCTCAGCATGCAATATGAGGGATGGGGGGGTCCAAGTAAAAAAATGGAGAGATTGATTTCTGCTTCCTGAAGAGGAACTTCTTCCTGGACTACGGGGAGTTTGGGGCCTTATTCTGTAGTAGGATGGAACAAAGTCTGTTACCTGTGCAGGTGGAAAGCTTGATGCAACTCAAATGGAATTTCTGGCCCATCAACAGTTACTTGACTATTTCTTCATGTAACAGTGGCAGCGTGGAGAGGAAGAACAAAAGCCTCAATTGCATTATCCTTGAGCATCTTTAACCTTTATCAGCACCAATTTTAAGAGAGATATTTTTAAAAAGCAGGACAGGGAAAACATCAAAATACACCATCTAAACATTAACACAGGGCACAGCTCCCAAATTGACAGAGAAATCGGTGCTGGGGATAAGTCTGGAATAAAGGATCAAAAGCAGACACACTCTCTGAAGAAAGGAGGATAACAGTACAGAGCACCATGCACCGAGTGATTTTGATTTAAAGCATTTTAAAAGAAAACTCCATTTACTTTAGAGACTGACAAAAGTTTATACATTCATGAATGAGTTCTTTATGTATTTAAGAGGGATGACAACAGACAAAGGGAATATTTGATGAACGTTCAGGCAAGATTCTGAAAGTCAGAGATCAGTGAGAGAGGACAGAAGATTTTGACTTTTTCTTACAAATAGCTGCATCTGTTTGGCACTTTGTGTTTCCATTCTGTGTGCTGGAATTGTGATAGAACCAGAAAAGGTATTTTGGAGCTGATTGAGGAACTTAAAAAATATAAAAGGTTTAGGAAAGCTCTGGCTCACATCCTTTCATAACGTCCTTTTCACCTTGCCTTGTAGTGGAGGACCCTGGCTAAAATTAGCAGCTAGCAGAGACAGGACAGCTGTAGAGAAACAAGGCTGTAACTTGAATTCATTGGGAGAACAAGTGGGAGAGAACACTGAGGTAGTTCTGATACATTTTTGTTTTCCCATCTTTTGTTTTTAAGGCTTTCAATGGAGATATTTATTTCAACTCTGCCCTGTATCAGGGTCAAAAAAAAAAGACTGGACACCTGTACTTCAAGGGTGTCACTTTGCAGACTGATATCTCAGTAGTTTGAAGGGGCTGTGTGAGATATGGACCCGCATTTCAGTTTGCCCTTCTGTCCAGGGGCAGTAACTTTGGCAGAAGGATGGGAAAAATAACAGAGAGCAGTAACATCTGAACCACCTCAGCAAAATTTGCTGGAGATCATCTGTTACAACCCATCTTTTCTGCTAAATCAGCAAATCTTGAGGTTTCAGAGAAAGTTCTTAATTATTTCTGATGGAGTTTAGCTTGCAGAAGAATAGGAGACCATACAACATATACTGCAGGTAGATTTTTAATATGATGACCAGTATTATAAGGTATTCAGATCCTCTCTTGGTGGGCAAAGTGATTATTTCTTGTTTTAAAACACTCCTTATGACTTTGAATATACAGAAGGCAGAGTTGCTGGGGAATGGATTATGTTAATGAAGCATCATGGCACTGATGGGAGCAGGTTACCAGACTTTAGGTAGCAGGTGTAGAGACCTCTAGGTCTCTACAGTAGCCTAAGACCCAAAGGCTGTAGCTGGACAGTAGCAAGAGGGCTCTTGGTGCTTTGCTGAAAAAGGAGCGACCAGGTGACACAAATCAGTGATTACTCTACGCCACACTGCACCAGTTCAGAATCGCTAACAAGTAAATAGATAATATTCCTGGCTGAACTCATGTCAGCAGACCTTATGTCAGATTAAGCAACATTTGCCCATGCCAGAGTTTTAGTGCTTCTGCCGCTGTTTCCACACAGGCCTTTTCTTCTGACCCGCTTTCTGTTCTCACAGTGTAATCACCGGAGTCACTGCACAAGGATGTTCTTGCCCCTCTTTCAATGCAAGCTTAATGCAAGTCACTCCACGTAGTGCTACAGCATCCCCTGGATGTTATGCTACCTTTTTTAGTAATCCGAATAGGTGTTTTCTCTACCCAGTGCGGCAAAGCGCCAGCCTTTCTTTGGCTTTTTCTGTCTTGGGCTGGCAAGAGTAGTTGCACAACAACGTGTGGGCTACCTCTGAAATGAGGAAGATACGATTATCATGGCCTTGTGCTTCTACTTTCTGTGGTGTGTACCCATGCCTATTAACAGGGCAGACAGTCCTTTTGTCCGCTTACGTGCTAGGACAGCAGACGGTAGGCAGAAGTCACAGTACAAGAAAGGCATTGAGGTTGTAAAAGGTTTCACACAAGCTACATGTGGAGGAGGAGCCACATCAGCAAGCTCCTACCAGTAGCCAAACTGGAAATCAAGAATACACCAACATCTTCTACCTTAGGCCTCAGCTGAAAGCGTGAAATAACCCTAAGCCCCTCTGTGCTTGTCCACGGTATGTCAAGGGGAGGGATGGCAGCAGAGGAGGGTGTGTGGTCTGCGCACACTGTTCTAGGGCTTGAAAAAACACTCTGATCCACTGTCTTTATCAGTCAGAGATCACGGGGGTGAGGAACCTCCCCCATGGCCACTGTAACCCCCCCAGCTACAAAGAGGGACTATTGCTTTGGCAAGCAAAGACCTGTGCTCCCACTGCTGCAAATGAGGTAGTTCAGGGCTGCTCTGATGGTGCCGAGATGCCATTGCCAACATGGCAACACCTCGTCTCAGGCACAGCGGGCAGAAGGAGCTGGGAGCCACTCAAAACAGCTCATGGCTGGCACCCAGCGATCTGCAGGGAGGGCAAGCAGTGGCCAAGCTGGCAGGCAGTCTAGGATGTCAGCACCGTGCCCAAGGCTCGTGCCACTGTGTAAGACCCTCCTGCAGATTTGCAGGTTTGGCAATGGCCGTGCAGAGTGTGACTGTGTTACCAGAGTCACGAGCTGCCTCTGGCCTCATCCTGTATGAGGCTGCTTGCCCGTGTCAGTGCTAACTTTGGACACAGGAGAAGAAAAAAGCCAGTAGCTTTCAATGAGACTTAAGCCTTGCTTATGTTTCAAAGTTCTTCATCTTAAAGTAAAAAGGTAGCTCCATAGGGCTTAGATGCATCTGTTTTGGTAGAAAGGTTTGGACAAGAATTGCTTACTCCTTCCCTTGTGACTCCAGGCTGCTTACCCTCCATTTCTTTCATCCATATCTCTCACTCCATATTATACCTAGCATTTAGAAATCTAACGCAATGCTTTTCTGATCATATAGTAATTCTTACTATTTAAGGTATATTTAACGTTCGGATTACTCTATTAATTTAACTTTCCAACACTCTCCATTATGTGATATACATGACCCTTGTGAACTTTTATATCAAAATTTCTGTATCGGAGGATATGCCCAAATGAATATGGCAAGTTCCTGTCACCCCACAGAAACTGCACAACTGTTATGCTCCTGAAATGCAATTTTGAAGACAAACAAGAAATCATGATGAAAATTACAGTTTATTGGTTTTGCATTCATTGACCCTAATGATAATGCCTTTACAAAACTGATTTCTTGTTTTCTCTTATCTCAAATCTCTTTCTCCTTCTTCTAGCAGAAATAGTTGTATAGAGACATTACAGTGAGATATTGTTATTTCATATTCTGGAAACCACCTTAGATTTTTAGTTGTTGTAAATGTGTATTGGGTTGGAGTGGCAAGGTTTTGGTAGCGGGGTGGGGATACAGGGGTGGCTTCTGTAAGAAGCTTCTAGAAGCTTCCCCTGTGTCCAACAGAGCCAACGCCAGCTGGGTCCAAGACGGACCCACCACTGGCCAAGGCTGAGCCCATCAGCAATGGTGGTAGTGCCTCTGGGATAATGTATTTAAGAAGAGGCGGGGGAACTAAGTGCAGCCAGAGAGAGGAGTGAGAATATGTGAGAGGAACAACTCTGCAGACACCAAGGTCAGTGAAGAAGGAGGGGGATGTGGTGCTCCAGGTGCCAGAGCAGATATTCCCCTGCAGCCTGTGGTGAAGACCACGGTGAGGCAGGCTGTCCCCCTGCAGCCCATGGAGGTTAACGGTGGAGCAGATATCCACCTGCAGCCCGTGGAGGACCCCGTGCCAGAGCAGGTGGATGCCCAAAGGAGGCTGTGACCCTGTGGGAAGCCCACACTGGAGCAGGTTTGCTGGCAGGACCTGTGGACCCATGGGGGACCCACGCTGGAGCAGTCTGCTCCTGAAGGACTGCACCCCATGGAAGGGACCCACGCTGGAGCAGTTCGTGAAGAACTGCAGCCTGTGGGAAGGACCCACGTTGGAGAAGTTCATGGAGAACTGTCTCCCGTGGGAGGGACCCCACACTGGAGCAGGGGAACAGTGTGAGGAGTCCTCCCCCTGAGGAGGAAGGAGCGGCAGAGACAATGTGTGATGAACTGACCGCAACCCCCATTCCCCGTCCCCCTGCGCCGCTCGTGGGGAGAAGGGAGAGAAGTCGGGAGTAAAGTTAAGCCCAGGAAGAAGGGAGGGGTGGGGTGTTTTAAGATTTATTTTTTATTTCTCATTATCCTACTCTGATTTGATTGGCAATAAATTAAATTAATTTTTCCCCAAGTCGAGTCTGTTTTGCCCGTGGTGGTAATTGCTGAGTGATCTCTCCCTGTCCTTATCTCGACCCATGAGCCTTTCATTATATTCTCTCCCCTGTCCAGCTTAGGAGGGAGAGTGATAGAGCAGCTTTGGTGGGCACCTGTCATCCAAAATGCTGAGGGATTGAAGCTGTGAATCAATTTAAGTCAGTGATAGCTTTGCCGTTAACTTCACACATATCAGGATTTTGTCTAGCTGTTCCTAATGCATTTGAGTCAGATTTTCTGTACTATTTATGTTGTGACATATTTAGGAATACTACCAAAAAAAAAAAAAAGGGAAAATTAAGTCATAACTTAACCTCAAGAAGGAAGTATGACAATATAAAAAGCATGTCTTCTCCGCTTTGTTTTGTTTTCCCCTATTGAAACTGCCCCTTCCTTCGAGAAGAACTCAGCTGGTTTAGTGGAGGTTTCCAGCCAGTCCATTGTACTACAGCATACAGACCTTTGCCCACTGGTAGCCAACAACTTATTTAAAAAGTCTTCTAGATCTGCCCTATGGGACTATTTGTATGGCTAGAATTTGTACATCTATGGCTAGTTGTACTAATGCATGGAAGGTTAGGTCTGTTGGGACGGTTTTGCTTAGTTTTAGCTGGTTTGATTGTTGTAATGTCTTTCCGGAGTTCAGCCCCAGAGCTAAAATCTCAGACTTGGAGTTTCTTTTGGCAAGGATTTCACTACTTTCTAGAGTGGGCAGCCTATTGCATAAAATAGCCACTTTCTAACACTAATAGTAGTTACCTATGAGGTGTCAGTGAAAAAAAAAATGTAATTGCAGCATTGGTCAGTTGATCCTGTTGGCAGAAAATAATCAAAACTACACACTGCCTTGTAGCTTTCTGCCTCTGAATTAATCACTCCTGGCTTCCTTTACAGTCAGCGAAGAGAAACAGGCACTTTTCAGATGTGATTCTTCTGGCCTATTTTAGATATCTAGTTTAGGACAAGATGAACTGCAGCCTAGAAGTGTCTATTTCTCATTGCTGATTATAAAAGGAGTCTAGACATCTCCCAGAGAAGTAGGCAGCCAGATTGCAGATGTTTTTATTTGGCATTGTGTGTCTTCATGTGGCATGGGTGACTAAAAAGGCTTCTGAGCTCTATTTTGTTATAATTATTCCAGTACAGTAAATTTAAGCCTCACTACTGAAAATGAGAGATCTTTTTATAGGTTATTATTTTGTAGATAGCAATTAACCACTCAGAAGAGCTGCTAGTTTTGCCACGCACACGCTCAGCCACTTCATGCTTTAATGTTAAATTATATTTGACATTTAATTTAAGCTCATATTGCCTTCATTCAAAAATAAACCCTACTGCATTAGTAGTGAGAAGGTGGAAGGATAATTTTTCTCCCCAAATTCACAGTGAAATCTAAACTGATTCTTCATGCTTAGTTTTTCAAGTATATTATGTGCATTCTTCTGAATATAAGTCTGTGCAATTGCTTCTGAGATGTGAGGGAAAGAAATCAATGCATCTATCTTCGTAAGCAATTACAACATAGAAATGTATTTTTAATAGGTGCTTTGAAGGCTGCACATACTGTGAGGTTTGTTGCCTCCTTGAACCAATTGTAATCAGAAGAGACATATACCATTATTTGTTGGGCAAAGCAGCACTGATTTTGTGGTTATACTGGTGTGTAACGTGATCTCTTTGGCTCTCATAAATTAAGCAGGATGAAGACTTAGCTGACTCACACACATGTAATAGTAGGGTATGGGAGGAGGTTCTGCCTGGTGTCCTGCCAGTGATGCTTGTCCTACCTAGGTGGGAACAGAGATCTGTCCCACCGGGTCTCTGCTACAAGGCTGGACCTGAAAGGAGGCCAAAGGGAAATTGCTTATTCCTTGGTATGGTCTGGCTGGTTCGAGCCATAACTTAGTCCTTGACTTTGCAGGCTCTGTTTCAATCCTTGGGTGTATCCCTTTTGCTCTTAAAAGAGCCAAGCCACTTCTTACATCTACCTTCTACTTCATAGCTATGCACGCCCCCCAGAATATTGCCATTCCAGGCAAGGAAGCAGAATCTCTTCCCTCTGGAGCACTGCAGTACCACTGAGTGAAGTTTAAAGTCAGTATCCTGAATGCTGGTTCCTGTGAAAGACCACACGGGACACTTAGGAGCACAGTTTATTGAGTCAAATTAGAACTAGGCCATCCACATTCTCTTTGTCGTTTAGCCCATCAGCCCATCTTGGCTGCTTCAGGCTTGCTGTGCACACCATGACCAAGACCTGCTGGGAAAACTGAAGTCTTCAGCAATGGTGGAGCTATCACCAGCAAGGTTTGCAGTCACGGGAAGTGAGTGGTGATTTTTGAGGGAGCTAGTCATCCCTGAGTATGGCTTTCCTCAAATATTTTTAATGATCATGAGTCTCTGGGTCTTCTAGATAGAAACAAAACAAAACAAAACAAAAAAAAAACCACCAAAATTAGAACCTCCCAACGTCAAATAAGCCAGTGCAACTACAGCTCCTCTGCATACTGGTCTTTGCTGTTAAATTGAGCAATTTATCCACCTTGCAAAAGACATTAGCATTAAGGGACATAGTCTTTCTCAGATGTAATTCATTATTAATCTTAATGGGATTATGCTTCAAAGACTACTAAATGCACATCTTCAAAGTACTTAAATTACTCCCTATTATTACTTCTGACAATAAAATAAATAAAGCTTAGTTAAATTCTACATGCTAAACCCAAATTACGTTTTTCTTTTCACTGTGCCAACCAAAGCAAAACAGACCATTCCACCCCCCCAAAAAAAAACCCAAACCCCTCCACTCAAAACCTTAAGGTTTTAATGAATTGTGATTAACAAATAATCATAAAACCAGGTTGAAGACATTTGAAAATGCATTTTTTCCTTGTAAATGTATGCAGCATCAAAAGTATGATTACAGTGAGAGAAGAATAAATATTTAACATCAAACAAATTTCTTTATTAATATAATTACATGGTGCAAAATGTATTTCCTAATATTGCTTTAAAATAAATTTTAAAAATTCATATTGCGAAGCTAGCATTATCAACAACAGAATCTAGATAATAGGTAAATAGCTCTTTGGGTGACATTTGCTTTAAAAACAGCAGTGAAAGCCAAAATTTCCATTTGTCTCTGTTTTCTAATGCAAATTCTTCATAAGCTTTGCACAGAATAAACATGTTCAAGCTGTGCCCTGGCTATATGGAGTTGTGTGACAGGGAGATATTTTCTGATGTTTGCGCTAATTGCATTGGAGCTGGACTCTTCCTAGGGGTCCACTAGGTCGCTGCACGGAGTCACACAGAGGGAGAAAAGAGAATATCTTCGACAAATGGTGTAGAACACTACTGCAGATAGACTTGCCAGATGCTCGGGTTATCCCCAGACAGCCCTAGGCTGGGGCACGTGTCAGCTGCCCGTGCCGTGGTGCCTCCTCACCTGCAGCCAGCACCTCCTGCCCACGTGTCTGGGTCCCTTGGCACGCTCCATTCCTCGGTACTTGGGGACTGAACTGAGGAGTGAGCACATTCAGGACATAAAAGAAACACATCTGCTTTCAGAAACAACAGGATTAGGGCTCAGGGTTTGTGCTTCCCCAGCTCGAATCCCGTCCAATCTCATCCTTCTTTGCTATAAGCTGAAACAGGCTCCACAGCTCCGTCAGTGCACATTCCAGCTCTGTATTTCACAGGCTGTTCAGAACAGAGTGATCTTCTTAGCCTTTTAGCAAGTCTCCACAACATGTTATTTAATTCTGCACCCCCCATTAGGGGGGCTTCAAGGAGTGACATCTCCTGACACTGGGGAGATATACCATCCATCAGGAGATTCATGCCTGTTGAGGCATCTGTCATCCAAGCTCATGGCCCAGCTCAGGGACTGTTCTTTCTTATGAAGGCCTTAAAACTTGAGCTTTCCCTCCATGCCTGGGGCACTGCTTGCTCTGTGGTATCTCTAACCCATACAAAAGACTCGTATGCTGTTGGCTGGGGTGAAGGGGTTGTTTCACTCTATCTGTCCCCTTTTTTCCCCCTTCCAGTTACTCCAGTGGGCCCTGCCGGGTCCCCTGTTGCTTTCCCTCTCAGAGTGCTTGCGCTTACGTCCCTCTTCTCACCAACATCATCTTCTCTCTGATTAGGAGGCAGGTCATTTGGAAGGGCACTACCTTAAACTTTATGGGGAGACACTCATACAGGGATATTGCTGTTCTGGAAGATGTCCACTGGTGCCATCAGTCACTTCTTTGGCATTCAGGCAATTGCAGAGGTACTTGAAGCAGTGGCTCTACTAAGCAGATGGTAGGAGTACCACCTTCAGTTTTCCAGATTCCCCCCCAATAAATACAGTTGATTATAAATGTTGATGATGATTTTCCCTGGCTACCTGAGAACATAAAAACATCTTTCTTGGACCATGTAAGTCTGTGTCCAACTGCAGGCAACAGCAGGATGGAGTAGGGCCAGCATGTAGTGACACTTTGCTGATGTATTTCCCCAGCTTTCAGTGATTTGCAGTCCAGGGACTTCCTGAACCACAGATGGTGTCTTTGTGTTTAATAGCCTTTGATACATTTTTCTTCCTTCAACTTGCCTCCAACATTCCCCTTGAAATTGTGGAGGAGAGCAGATGTGCCATTCCCAAAATTCATCATGGAACATTCAATAAAAAAAATGACACCAAGCAGAGTGTAGAGCCTCCCAGTCTCAACAAGTTTCTTTTATTATATGTTTACAGTAGTCAGGGCTAACTTGGTGGAAGCAGATGCAGCAAGCTGCAGTCTGATTCGATTTGTCACTACGGGGACACGGGTGGTCCTGCCTGTTGGTTAAACTCAGTTGAATCAGAGTGAAATAAGAAGTCAAGACAAATCTTGACAAACACAACCAAGAACGGGAGAAATCATGAAAGAGTCAAATCAAGGGGCAAGGCAGGAGCCTGGTATGAGGTGAGGATTTCAGATACCAGCAAGATAGCATGAGGCCTGGGAACAAACACAGGCAGTGCAGGAACAAACATGAGGATGACAGCACGGAAGACAGGACAAGATGTAAAATCCAAGGACAGATGAGCAGGACTACCCGCAAGAGGAAATACCAGGGTCTGAAGGTAGTAGTCCAGGCATCATCAGGTTTCAAAGCAGGACACAAATTCCTAGGGTGATCTTCACACAGATACTTGTTTTGTGTTTGTCTGCTAGTTTAAAATTATGTTTGGGTGACATCTACTGTACCTAACTTGGTAGAGAGTGACTGGCCACCTGGAAAGGTGTGTCAAGCCCCAGCTGGGCAATAGGTTGCTGTTCACTGTCCTTACACACAGCCTTCATGCTTAAGTAAATCCCTGTTGATCTGGAGTGCAGATTTGTCTTTAGGGCTGTGGCTTCACCGGGGTTTCCAGCTGCAAGCCCACATTTGTAACTGTCGCAATTGAGTTAGGCAGCAAGGCTTGCACTTAAGTGTTAAAATAGGTATAATTCTCCAGGTACTCATCACCCCATGTCTCAAGTTAGGATGAGTTGCATGTGCCTACCAGCTCTTTAAATCAGGATAGTCGGGCATGTTTGTGTGAGTTTTGGTGCTGAGATCAGACTGCTGAGATTGAACAGTCTAAGTATGGCACATGAGGCTTGTCTCTGTTTACACAGATTTTATCCGAACCAAGTGGCTTAAAATATTTTAGATGTATTAAACCATCCAAATGCATCTATTAGGAGCTGCTGTGTCAAGGCTGAGTGGAAGTATTTAAAATTTTCATGGATGCCTGTGCAGACTTAGGAACACAGTTGTAGTGGCTGAAGTTGATGTAAAACAGAATGTTTCTTAAAAAACACCTTACATTTCTACTTTGTAAAATTTAAGAAAATTTATTTTTATTGTACATTTGTTTTTTACTTTGCAACATTTTAGCTGCAGTATGAAAAAAAAAATTTTGGTCTGCTGTACCAGCTTTGGCTTTTTATTGTAAGTGATTCCTGGGAGGGAAGCAGGTCCCGATACAAACATCAAAACTGGACTATTTTGTGTCAGATCATCTAAGAATTTTCATTTTAGAACATACAGAGAGTGTAACTGAGGTGTCAAAATCACAGAGGGAAAAATTGCTCTTAAAGAACTTCAGTGAAAGTTTAGCATTTATTTTAGGCAAATGGAAATGTGCACAATGACTCCATAGAGCTGAACAGCTGTTGGACACAGGATTGTTAACAAGTTTGAAAAAAATGCATCATTAGGAAGGCAAGAACTAGGAAAGCAGGATCTAGCTTTCTTGTTTCTGGATATTTATGACTTCTATAAATGTTAGAGGCCAGGTAACTGACTTTTATTGGTAATAGCCTGAACTGTATTACAATGTGCATATGGAGTTGTTAAGGCAATATATCAGCAAGCCGCCACACCAGGTCAGACCTGGTTATATGGATTATAATGGGGTAATATGCGGGCTCAGGAGTTCTCTTCGGATAGGACCCTTTGTGTCCTTTTCTTATAAAACATTTAGATATATATAGTCAACTGCTATAATGAGTAACCATAAAACATCTAATCCAACAAGACACTTAGCATCTTCAGTGCCAATGCAATCACTATTAAACAAATAGAAATTGAAAAAGACACTTTTCTCCTACAAAAACTTTCTTTTCTTTTCTGATACATGCCTCACCTAGAGCACATAACGGTGAACAAACAGTACAAGAATTTTATGCAGCTTAGTTAAAATCGTGCCATATTGTGGTCTATGCTGTAGTTTTGCTGTTATTTCAAGGGACAGAGCAAGTAAGATTGCTCGTCTCTGTGTTTAAAGGTTGCTCCTCTCCAACGTTAAAGACAGCCTACTCCAGTAAAGCCGTCCATACGCTGAGTTTTTTCTATACTGATCCTTTCCACATTAATATTTTCAGTACACAGTTAAACGTTTCTGATGAGAAAGTGCACATATACTTCTTAGTGCTTCAAAACCTATGGTTCTGGTGCAGTTATTAGTATTTTAGCACTGCATAACTTCTTTGATTTGTT
Source organism: Balaeniceps rex (assembly GCA_013401315.1). Taxonomy (NCBI): domain Eukaryota; kingdom Metazoa; phylum Chordata; class Aves; order Pelecaniformes; family Balaenicipitidae; genus Balaeniceps; species Balaeniceps rex. The sequence continues at coordinate 19,647 of VYZW01047178.1, forward strand.
ACTTCTAAGATCTTCCACTGTGTAATTCCAGGGAGCTTTACCCGCTAGAACTTGTGGTCTTTTCTTAGAAATGCTTTAAGAAACACAGACTCTCTCTTTGTACCTTAGTGTTTCATACTTTTTGGGTATAGGAGCTGAATATTTTCATTTTAAAAATGCCTAGGTCTAAATGAGCAAGCTTTCAGATGAAATCAGAATAGAAAGCTACATGATCAGAAACACAGTTTATACAGTATCTAGCGAAGCAAACGAAATTCCACAGATGTATGGGAAGAGCAGGACTGTCAGTGCATTGGACCTATGGGTACAGTCATGAGTAGCTGATGTAACCTTTGGGCTTAGAGTTCAATACCACATCCTATGCAGGAGGGAAGGCTGAGAGAAAAGGCTAGAGACGAGAGGAGAATCCCTCCATTTCTTTTTGTCTTGGTATCTATAGAATCGAGGGTAGATCCAGCAGACCCAGTTGATGGATGATTGTACCTGAAAGAATTTGAGAAGCAAGCCATTTTATTATAAAGAAATATTTTGTCTCCAACAGTAAACCACACTCAATGCAACTGTCAGTCTTAAGGAAAATTTTACAACTTCTCATCTAGAGCAATCTAGACTTCTCATTTCTAATTATATATGTTCTAAGCACACTGTATCTATACAGTTTAAAATTAAGATAGATTTTTAATCTAAAAATAAAGATGAGGTTTTGAATAGTCTCAGAAAAGAACAAGTTATTTCCAGAGCTCATTCAACTTTTATGATCACTTCCATGTAATAAATGAAAGTTCTCCTAAAAATACTGATGTACCATTACCTAATTAAACTATGCTATGCAGTACAACCTTAGGGGCCTGGATGCTTCTAGATTTAATCTCTAGAAAATGTACCTTCCCACAGATTAGGAAGGTACATCAGAGAGGTAGGAAAATACTTAATTTTAAAAAGAGCTGCAACTGAAATGATGCTGTTTCTCATGCTGATACAGATTAGTCAGTCAGTACGGATGAAAATAGAAAAGGTCAACTCAAAAAAGAGGGAATTTGTCTTCTTGCCACAGGCCTTCATTTGCATTCCAGTTGAACCTATTTTGAAGATTTTTTTTGTGGATCTAATGAACTCTTGTATGGACCTGTGCAGAGGTGTGAATTTCAGAAATGGCTGGAGGGGTCAGTGGAATGACATCTTTCCTGGGGACAAGATTCAACCTTTCTCAAGGACTAGACAGAGGAGACTCGGTATCTGGTTATGTGGCACAAATCCCTATGTTTAAGTTGCGCTTTGAATCAGGTTCCCTCTGTGATCCTATGGGCTGTTCACAGAAAGGATGGGTATGGGGCAAAAATTCTCGCAGGTAAAAATGTGCTGCACATTGATGTAAGGGTTACCTGGCTGATTTCTGCTAAACTTTGCCCTCTCTTAGCCACAGAATCTTGAAAGGAGGTGTGAAGGCATCTAGGGAAGGCATCACTATTACCACCAAGCTGGCAAGGTGCTCACCAGCTCGCTTGCATGTGACATGGCACAGTCCTGCGCCCCAGGTGGGAGGTCACCCCAGGTGAGCTACCACATCCAGCCACACCATGTGGTCCCTCTGGCCTCTCATGCACTGATCAGGAGAGAGCAGGTCTGGCCCTAGCCACCTGCACACCTGAAAGAGTGGGTATGCCTCTAAATCACAACCTGCAAGGATAGTGCAACGGTTCTTTTAATTTTAATGTATATTGTGTTTATAAGCAGTCAATGGCAGGCATAGACTAAAGCTCAAAACAGCACATGCTGGACTGCATTAGTTAGGACTAATGTTATTAAAAAGTGATAGTGCTCAAGCTAGAAATGGATGCAATTTAATGGAACCTTATCCTGGGCTGCATCAAAAGAAGCGTGACCAGCAGGTTGAGGGAGGTGATTCTGCCCCTCTACTCCACTCTCGTGAGACCCCACTCGGAGTACTGCATCCAGCTCTGGGGCCCCCAACATAAGAAGGACATGGACCTGTTGGAGCAAGTCCAGAGGATGGCCACGAAGATGATCAGGGGGCTGGAGCACCTCTCCTATGAAGACAGGCTAAGAGAGTTGGGGTTGTTCAGCCTGGAGAAGAGAAGGCTCTGGGGAGACCTTATAGCAGCCTTCCAGTACTTAAAGGGGGCCTTCAAGAAAGCTGGAGAGGGACTTTTTACAAGGGCCTGTAGTGATTGGACAAGGAGTAATGGCTTTAAACTGAGAGAGGATAGATTTAGATTAGATCTAAGGAAGAAATTCTTCACCACGAGGGTGGTGAGGCACTGGAACAGGTTGCCCAGAGAAGTTGTGGATGGCCAATCCCTGAAAGTGTTCAAGGCCAGGTTGGATGGGGCTTTGAGCAACCTGATCTAGTGGAAGGTGTCCCTGCCCATGGTAGGGAAGTTAGAACTAGATGATCTTTAAGGTCCCTTCCCAAACCATTCTATGATTCTATGATAGTATTAGTAGCAGAGCTGTTCAGCTGAAGCCATGGCTAAAGGGACTCTGGTTTAATAACTTTCTAATTATATCTGCATAAGCTGGGTCACTTAGCAGTATACTGATAGGTTTACATTTCCTTATATACTAGGTATTGCTCTGTGTATTAGCCCTACACTAGAATTGCAAATAGAAAATAACTGGGTTGCTTTTTAGCCTCCCCAAATGGTTCAAATTAATGGCAGTGCAGATCAACACAATGCCTTCATGTGTGCGATTTTAACCTTCATTGATTTTCTCAGTTCCAGGGCAGCATGACATTGGCTAGAAAACCATGCTGATGTGATGGCTGTAAAGCCGAGTGGTGAAAGGAGGTTTATGCAATACTAGATTAGTTCCTGGTATTCAAGAGCACACATTATAGAAAACTGAAGGCTCCATTCTCCAAATTATAAGTGTTTGGTATTATTCCTTAGGGCAGAGAAATTTAGCGTCATTCTGTTTATGAACGGCTGGCAGTGGCTTTGCACAAAGGTTTGAAATCTCTGAAGAAAATCTGATGCCCAGCTGAGATGCATCAGGCGAGTTTTCAGATAGGATAAGCGGGAAGGCGGGAATGGCTTTAAACAGGCTCCTAGATGTTTCTACCTAACATCTTCCACATATAGCACACTTTAAATTTTATTAATTGCAGTCATGCCTGTTACCATGACAGCTAGGTGCTGCATTTACCTCACACCTCAGGGAATTTCATGCTTAGCACAGCACTCAGAATCTACTTCCTTATATTTTGTTTTTATTTTGCAACTTTTTTGTACTTTGGGGAAATATTGTAGGAAGCAGAGATGTGCCATGAAAGAAAAATGTGCCTTTATAGTCCCAAGAGGAAACAGTGAAATGTAATGATCTCTGTGGGGATCAAAAGCAGTGGCTGCGGCTGGTTTTTTCCTTTGCAGCTGCCCAGGATGGCCAGGACTCAGTGAGAAGAGCTCCTCAGCGAGAGGAACAAGCTGCACTGTAAAATGACTTTGACAACAAGCTTTACCAGGTGAAAGCCACAACATGCTCATCCAGAGGGATTAGCCTGGGGTCTAGCCATGAGCTTCTGCATAGCTTAGGCATTTCAGCTTTGGGGAAAGGCCACAGCAAAAACCTGTATTTCTGAAGAATGTCCTTTTCCATTGGGATGCCTCTCAATAGGAGAGCTGGTGGCCATAACCAGGTGTGCCAGGCACAGGGGGTGTCAGAGCAGGGCAGGGACCACAGTGCTGCGAATCCTGAGACAGAAGTGAAGGAGAAGGAAGGAGGCTCACACACCGTGCTTGAGAAAATACATCGTTAATCCCTTCTTTAAGGTGTTAAGCAGGCTCAGCTGTCATGCAAGCCTTGTGCTGGTGATCCACTACGGCATACTTTTTCTAGAAGCAGCTGATTTGAAGCTCACTTAAGGTACGATATTACTTTGAACAGTATTGTAAACAAAAGAGATATAGGCTAGGCAACATCCCGTGGGCAAACTTGAACCCTTTGGACTGAAGCTATGGATTCAGACATTTACACCCAACCAGTAATAGTTCAGGGATCAATTTCCCCACCTGATGTAGCAGCAGTGCCGTTTTATTTTAGTCTGTCAGCATTTTCACATCATAAACCTCAATGTTGCAGTATATCTCAACTGTTTCTAATCCGAGAGAGCTGAGACTTGGCATATAAATTGCTAACCCATATATTAATTTGAATAGAAGAGGATAAAGCTATGTCTAAGTTATGCAACAAATTCTATTGATTTTTATTTCAGTTACAGATGCGCTCTCTGCCAAACTCTTGTAAAATATGTTTTTCGCTACAAGGAATTGCATGTTCATTACGTTTTACATGAATTGGTATCTTTTATATTGTTTTTAAATGCTTTTGAAATAGCTAATATGTTTACACCAAATAAGCTTTAGCTCATATTCTTTTTTGTACCTCATTACTCCCTAATATTAGAATGGCGTCTGTGAAGAAAATGCAGGTCCTTTGGCTTTGATCTTGTTCTTAATTTATGTAAAGGTTTGCTAGAACTTTATTTTGAATCTTAAAGATATGTATTACAGTATTTGCTGACAAAAATGCACATCTCGGTGAGAGGCAGAAAGATTATTATTGTTCAAATGTCACAGCATTCAAATGTTGGAGAGATTTCCAACAACATTAATAAAAATACATCTATTTTAATCTTGGATATTTACAGAAGAATGTTGGTTATGTTTTTGACTTTAATCCCATTGCTGGTACAAATTTATTTACCTGTGTGCTGGGAGGGGACTTGATTGATTCTTTCTTAAAAAAGGAGGAAAAAAAAATCCCTGGCAGATAGAAAATAACCTCCAGCAAACAGAAATGATGTACCTAGGATATGCAAAACATAAGTGCACTCCATTCTCTGTGTAATACTGCACTCACGTGATAGCTTGACAAAATCAAATTTACTTCACCTGCCTTCTAATGAATTTCTAGCATTCTAAAGAGATAGTGCTATTGTGGCTGGAGTGAATAACGTTTGGCATATTAGTATATACTGGTCCAGAAGCCAATGAGTTTTCTCATGACTAGGGAGTTTTTACTGAGATGTTAATTCAAACTTCAGAATTGTGAGACAAGTCAGATTCTCTGCTGATTTAAATCAACTCAGTGCTTTCTCTTCCCCCCTCAACCCCTACTGCCCAAACGGACTATCAAGAAGTAGTGATGTTCAGCCAGTAAAACACAAGTCAAAGTCTTTGGAGATGAGACGTCGAGTAATTAGTGATCCTGAGCTCAGGGTACTGTTACTTAGCAACTTCTGAGAATGGATTAACCTTCTGTGGGCATCCCTTGCAGTGCATGTATAACAAGACTGCTTCTTACGCTCGTTCGTACAGTCAGAAATGTCTCCTACAGATCAATCAGAGATTTCCCTGAAAGAAATATATGTGTTGCATGGCATCGCATGTGGAGTGAGCTGGGTGTATTTGGGAGAGCATGGCATAGTTGATCTGCCCATGTGCAGTAATGCAGATGAGCATCAGACACCTTTTTCATAGATAGATCAAGTGTATAGTGCATAATCCAGGGTTTCACTGGTATAATAATTCATAGTTCAATGTGTTTTAATATACATGGTAATGTATTTGTTATAGCACATAAAAGAGAATAGGCTGGCACACGTGCGGTGACTTTTTCTCTGAGATTTCCAGGCAACGTTTTGGTCAATATCACAGCTATTTAAAAGTCCCCAACAATAAGCCAAATTCCCCTTTCTTCTCCTGAACAAAAGAGAGTAAACTTTGGAAAGTCTAAATACTTGGGAAACTTTGTTAGACAATAGAGTGCGGTGTGGAGGCTCCTTTTGCAATGAGACTCACCTGTAGGTGAGCGTTATCTGTTATTTTGTGATCTTTTCTTCTGATGTAAACATAAAATTCCCAAGAATATTAATGGTAGGTTCCTGTGAATTGTCTAAACAGGAAAGAACAGACACTATAAAAAACAATTCATTTGACATGACTGCTAAAAGACCTTATGCTGTAGTAAATTATCAGAACCATTCTTTATCCCTCTGAACAAAATTACTGCTTTCACAATTGCTATACTTTTTATTATCTTTTGTGTAAATAGTTATATTCACCATGTTAACTTTCATACTTAGCATTATATAGGATCACAGAAACAGTGATTGGAAGGGACATGAGCAGGTCTAGGCCAATCTCCAACTCAGACTGCAGCTATCACCAACACGCTCTCAGGTCAGTCATGGTATGGTCCTCCTGAGTCTTGAAAACAACCA
>VYZW01047178.1:33400-44047 GCA_013401315.1 Balaeniceps rex
TTCCTAATGAAAATAATATGAAGAAGAAAAATCTTCTTAGCTTTAAAAGTAAATGTCACTATCTATGTAAAAGTTAGTCTTTTGATACTGTTTGTGAGATCAACATCTTATTGAATTACCTTTGCATAACTCTTCTGCTCTCTAAACCCCACTCTTCAAAGCTTTATGGCTCACATTGCTGTGTGAATAGGCTTATGGATGCTATGAACTCTTAACAAAAAATCCATTATAATGATACTTTGCTGTTTCAGGAATATTCACTGTATAACAATCCTAATGGTTCTGGTGAAGTAATAGGTATGGAGATGCTGGGTAGAAGATAGCTTCTCCCTACTTGAGTTGCTATATGAAAGGTTCTGGCTCTAGTTATCGACGGTCTAATCACCTGCAGCACTTACGCTTGCTTTTTATTTTTGTCCCCAGCAGTAGTCCCATTGCATTCAGTAGGACTACATACATGATTAACCTGGTCAAGGTCTAATTGGTGAAAGAAGTGCAGCCGTCAGTGCTGTAGACAGGAGGCTATTCCCTGAGCCTGTCTTCCAGTCCCATTTTTAACCGCTGTACCCTCACCCATGCGCCGACACAGGCATGAGCTTGGATGTGTCTGCATGCAGAATGTTGTTCTGAACAAGCATTTAAATCCAGATGCAAATTAGTTGCATATTTTGAGTCCTCTGGAGAACCAGACTAAAACTATCCATTTTGATTCTAGACTATTTCAGAGCCTTAATCAGGAACATTTGGTGAATGCAGAGATCCCTTTCAAGGGGAAAAGTAGCAAGTGAATATTTATTTGTCCTGCTTTTAAAACAAGGAAGGAACATCCTCAGTCAGCAGTTAAGGGCTCAATTTCTCTGTGAAGTGATTAAAGAGCAAAGCTGCTCTGGCCCTGCGTGTAGTCACTGGAGAAAGAGCGAGATGTGTCTCCTCAAAACATTTCAGCCCACAGCCAGAATTGCTCTGTAGAGCAGACTCGTTACTTTCTGTAGCCCCAATAGCCTACAGAAACTAATTACCCAATTTAACCAGCCAAGAAAGGTGCCTCAGGTTGGATAATCTCAATCTTTCAGGTCTTTTTCTGCTAAGCTCCATTACAAATGCACACTGATGGTAATGATCATTTGCAATATTTAACAATACATGTTTTGCAGAATAAAAAGCAGTGATTGAGCTTTGGGGTCTTTTTTTGTTAAGACAGCCACAGTCTGATGTGTCAAAGATGCCTTTGTCACTTTTTCTAATGTGACAGGGTTATAAAAGGCATTTAAGTTCTTGGGTGAATACTTTAAAGGTATATTTTTCTGTAAATGCTGACATTGTTTAAAAAATATTCCCACCCAAATTTTGATCATCAAATTCCAAATCACCATGCAGATATTAATTAGTTGAAGTAGGTAAGCACTGGGAGTAAACTGGAGAACTGGCTAATGGAACAACTGGGAAGTAGGTGAGTTGGCAGATGAAGTCAAATAGTATGAGTGTACGTAACATGAATAAACACACTGAGATTGACTCCACAAATCATGCTGCTCTTGAAAATGCTGGTGAGTCCTCAAAGCATTGTGAATTTTTGTGGGCATTGAAAAGTCATACTAAGTGAATATTCATGATTCAGCATTGACAGTGACTTTCTTTCCAACATTTGAAAAATTTCACTCACTCAGTCAGGATAAAGAAAATAATACCGTGTTAATTAAATGCCAAACTAAATGACACAAATAGCGAGTATGTAATAATTAAAAGGAAAAGTTCATATGATAGTTCAGATAAAATTTTTCAGATTCTGAATATTTGGCAAATATTTATGAGTTATAAATGAACAGCTAGAAAATTAATTATTGACTTGTGAATTATTTACTAACCAGAACAGATGTTAAAGTTCTGCATTATTTATTATGATGCATTTATTTCAGTGCTAAATATAATCTACGAAGATAATAGTGATATTATAACTGTATTATTTAAACAGGTTGATCAGGTGTAATTGTTATCCCTATTTAACAGGGAAGTCAACTAAAAAACACAGAAAGGGAGATTTTCAAAGGAGCCAAGGGGTGGAGTTGCACAAATCTAATGAAAATTAATGAGACTTGTGTTTCTGATTCCCTCTGGTGCTTATGAAAAATCTTTCACAGGGAGGTTAAATTGCATGCCCAAGAAAAGTCAAGAGCTAGCAATATAGCCTGGGAGTTCTGGTCCCTACTTAAATTTGCTAGTGATTGTAAGCAATGTCTCCTCTGTTTTGGGGGTGGATTTTTTTTCATGATACTGGAATGTAAGAGTCTAATTATATACCAGGCTTTCCCAGCTGGAGCAAGCAGTTCACCCCTCTGACCAGCCTGTGGGTAACAAATTCATTTTCCAGATATTCATATATTTGGGGTTTGCCAACCAATTCATATCTCTCTATTTTGTCTTCTTTCTCCCCAAGACTACACTGAAACAAGAGGTTGTTCTTGTTGCTGTTTAATGAAACTAACTATCCCTTAGCAGCCACCTCATTAAACTCCATATTTTTCATGTCTTATGGGTGGAGCTGTGGTAGATTGTCTGACTTCTCATACCCATGGCATACTCTAAGATCCTAGGAAGACCGTGAAATTGCAGCGTTGGCACTACAATTATATGAGTGAAATTTGAGCCATTCTGAAGTCCAGTTAGAATTTTTTTTTTCCACAAAAATTGATTATTTTTTGTCCCTTATCATTCTGGTTTTGGCATTTTTCACAAAGCCACCTTTGTTTATTCCTGCTTTATGGCACTTGTTACAGGAATCTGTCTGAACATCTGTCTATCAGCTGTGATATCTAAATTAACTGCGTCGTGCCCCTCCTTCTTATTTTTAAGCCAGGGTAAAAATACTTGGATGACTTGTTTAATTTAATTTTATTTTTTCAGTGCCTGGTCTGATTTTCAACCTCTTGTTAGCAGTATTGTATCAAAGTCTTGCAGTAAGCTCAGGGATCTGACAGTCAGTGAGTTCGTGCTACTTCTGTTAGCTAGAAATCCACACAATCTAGAGGCAGGTCTCTTTTGGTGGTCCCAAAGGGGAGTCACACCTTATTCAAAAAGGATGTGCCATTTGTGAATACCTAGCTATAACTTTTCAGCTTGGGCAATAAAGAAAGAGATAGAAATTGGCTGTGGCAGCACAAGGAAACCTGTATACATGATTTTTTTTTCATCTGGTTTGTATTCAGCTCTGTAGGGAAACAGATGTTACAAGCTTTGCAATTTATACAGCAACTTTTGACTAAAAACTTGAATGCATCTTATAAATTTTAATGAATTGAACTCTACAACAGCCTTGTGAGGGACTGAAGTTCTGCTATGTCCATTTTACAAATAAGAAAACTCAGGAACTGATAAATGTAATGACTTGCAAAAGATTATACCAAGCGTCATGGGCAGACGTGGAAAGAAAACTAGAAACTCTATGCCCACTTACCACTTCACCTTCCCAAGGTCCAAAAATGTATGGAAATCTGTAGAGCAAAATGCTTTGCTGTCGTTGTTAGCTCTGGAAAGCTTTGCGTGCTGCTCTGATGACATCTGGCATGATTCTGAAGATGGAGATCACCCTGTCCTCTTCCCACCCATTCTCTTATCTCTGTCTGCCCCTTTATATACCCAAAAAAGTACTGTAGTTTGAAAAGGAGGGTATTATATGTTGAAAATACATTGTTTAATTTGGGGATGGGCACCTTGGAGGATTCAGCGAGGGCTGATAAGTCCTGTGGGTAGCATTGGGAATCTGCTGTTAAGGAAGTTTTTGGTTGTCCCCCTCACCTGGAGTAGGTGCACTGATACCAACCCCAATTATGGATTTATTGGCCCAGCTTGTGAGATGGTTTTATGCTGATGTGACTTTCCTTGCGTGACCAGGCCGTAAGAGGATGAACAGGGCTTTCCATGCAGGTGTCTTGACCTGCCCCCAGACAGGCATCTTGATTTCTCCTCCTAGTGGTCCAATCAGCCCATAAAATCCATGATCCCCCTCCCATCTGCCCAAATCCTCCCAGCTAGCAGCTCTAACCTATACCTACCATTAAAAGCCTATGACACCAACTGTGTTAAAAATCCTCTAGGCTTTAAAATAAACCTTTTGCTGTCATTGTTGTTGTGCTGATGATCTTATTAGGCAAATGTAAGGAAATAAATAAAATGTTTGTATCTTTTATTTTTCCAGAGGTCTCTGTAATCCTCTTTTACTTCAGTTGTTTAGAAAAAAAAAAATCCCAATTTTCCTTTAAAATCAAATTGAGGCCTATTCTTATGGAAATGAGGTGCATAAATCATGCTGCCAGGACAAGTTGTTCAGATCTGATCATCACAAAAAATAATAATAATAATCTGGTTTATAGAAATTAGTGTGAGCACACATTTTCTAATGTAAGGGGCAAAAAGTGATCTATAACAAGAAAAAATACTCTGCTGGGATCCTTTTTAATAAAGAAAAACAGCAAGCTGCTGGAGAGGTGTTAAAGTCAGAGCACATCTTAGTCACAGAGTTTATAGCTGAACTTCAGCAAAAGAGATGTTAAGGTATGGTTTGGTGTTCCTCTAAGTAAAATCTGCTGCACTGTACATGCTTCATAACCATCTAGAGCTTTGCTGACAAATAGATTCAAATTAATATTTTAAATTAAGTATAAGTAAGAGTGCTTGATTTTCTTCAATGATAAATAATCCAGCAGTTCTCTAGATGATGAATGTCCCTGCTCGTAGAAGCTTGAGAGCTGACACTCTGAGGAAAAATGCATAATGCAGCTGCTGCCCCTGAAATCTGGGGCTAAATTCAGTGCAGGATTTAGGAGCCCGCAGTGAGAAGTGCCTACATCCAAAAGTGAAATCCAACTGCCCTCACTTCTCTCTCCTTCAGTTGTTGCCTGTCGTTAGACACATCTCTATGTGATTATGAGGGTCTTGTAGCACTTGGTTTCTTCAGTGGTCCAGCGCTGAGGCACGGCCACTTCTGCATGTGAGAGCTTGCAGATGTGCTAAGGCACAGGCTGGCTACCAGCTGGGCCTGAGCTCTCCCCACTCCACCCTTACACAGTTTTGCAATGCATGAGCCTTAGCATGCGACAAAAAGTCAATTCTAGGTCTGAGCATGGGGTGAGCACATCTTTCAGAGGCATGGAGGATGGCACCGAGGTGATCCTTTGCTTCTCTGCTCCAGGTGCCTCGATGTGCAGGGAGAAGGAGCAGGCTGGAGGCTGCAGACCCTGCCTTCAGCCCTGCTGCCTTCTGTGTTCAGCGCCATATTAATCTCAGGTGTGCGAGTTCCTGGACGTTGTGACCCCCTCTCCCACCGAGCAGCATCACATCTGCTTCCAGCAACCTTTTCTCTCTCCTGCAAAAAAGCACAGCTCGAATATCTGAGCCCTCCCCTATCCAAACGCCATAAGGGAGCGGGAGGGAAGGAGTACCCCCAGCTCTGGGCGCGCAGGAGGGGAGGCGCAGCATCGCTCTTCAGAACTGCAATTAGCAGTGACCTGCTGATGCAGGGGAGCGACGGCAGCTGATGTACCTATGCCGTCAGTCCAGGCACATTTCCTTAGCATGCAGCTGAGGGACACGGTCACTCAGCCTGTTTTCTCCATTCAGGGAGTTCACCCTCGAAAATTATGATTTGTAATTGTAGCCCTAAACCATACACTGTAACTGTGAAATAGCACACTCGCCTGATTTCTTCTCCAATAAAAAAGGACTTTGGATTTATTCCCTTTCTCAGTCACTGGAAAGCAATTTATAGCATTCTTGTTCTCTAGCTCTTGATTGCAGTGAGGTCCAGCTCTCTGGCCAAATGGAGAGTTTATTTTGTTTAACATCCATTTTGTTAAATGTGTTAATAAATTGCAATCAAAACTGTATTTTGTTAATACGCTCATAAGAAATTCTCTTCCCCTCCTTACCACATGTCATCAGTGACACTTACACAACCAGGACTAAAGCCAAACTTTTCGATCTCTTCATTTAGTGTTGTAATACGGTGTAAAGCAACAGAGCTTTCTTAGTCTCAGATCCATGGCCTTCTCCTTAAACTCTGTTCTACACACCAACAGAGAGCAAAAGTCAGGGCTCTGTGGGGAAACCCACAGAAAGGAAGCAGCTTAAAAATAAATAATGATCTTGATGATCTGTTCGGTTGGTTTTCTGCTCATTATCCTTCAGGCAGATGAATTGCCTTTTTAAATCCAAAGTGGTATGGAGAGGTTGTTTCAAAGATGTAAGTGCTGAGACAGAATGAGGACTGCAAAGAGAAATTAGAAACTGGTCTGATATTGGGGCAAAGAGACAGAGCTTGTTCCTAAGCACCTCCCCTCTACTGCTCCATCAGCTGAAGGAACCTGGGCTATGGAGGAAACACTTTTGCAGAACCAAAGTACTACCAAGGAAACTGGATAATATGCTGCATTTTAGCCCAACTGTGCATTTTTTGTAGGCAACCAAGTGCCTTGGGGAAATTTCTCGTAAAATAACCCAATTTTAACGAGGAGTCCTATTGAAAAAAGTGCCAGATCAAATGGCTGGGATAAGAAGGAATTTGCAGCCTTTTTCCATCTCTCATTTCCATGTGGATGAATGCTCAAACTTGTGAAGAGTGTGCAGGATTCATAGGTCGTCCCACATGGATAAGACAGGAGAGCTTTGGTTATCTTTCTGAGACCTTTCCCCTTTTGAGGGACCACCCACCTAGCACCACCCTAATTACAAGTGAAAGGGGGCTCTCTAAAAAGAAGCTTGATGTTCTTGTTTTAATGCACTCATGTTGTATTCTTATTCTGAAGGAGTGGCCTTTGTATAGAGGCTGGGAGGAATCAATACACAGCCACTCTTCTGCCTCTTTGATGCAGGAGCGTGCTTGGGGACCTGCCTACCCCAGCCCTGCAGTTGCCTGAAAACTTCAGTGTCACGAAACAACTGGAGTGGGCCAAGATCCAACCCTCATCCATGTACGAGATAAACTGATGTAGAAAGATATCATTTTTCTTTGCAATACGTATGATAGTCATGTTTCCAAACCCTGCAATTTCAAAATTGTTTAATTTTCATATAATGTTAATCATAGTTATTACACTACTCTATGTTATGTCTAGGGGGAAAAATGAGTGGGAAATTTGTTCTGCATGAAACTACCAGACTGAAATATAGAGCAGACACATGAGCTTGTGTCTACATTAATTTACCCACTGACTGCATCTTAAATTTCATATCTGTTCTATCATACTCTTAATTAAGCCCTAAGTAATTTAAAGCTTTGAGGTGGACTACTGTTTTATTTCTAGCTACGGTGCATGGAAGTGTGATTCATACGTGTGAATAAAAATAGAAGAGGACAGACCTTCCCCGGTGTAAACTGTTACAGCTCCAGCAACTTGTCTTTCAGAGAGAAGACCAGAGAAGTGGCACAGAGATTTTTGTCATGATTTTAGGGTGAGCTGTGTTACTCATACGTGGCAAAGCTACAGGACAGTGCAGAAGGGGCTTCAGGGCTGAACCTCAGGCCTTTGTGTTGGTCTCATTTCATATTTGTTCCTATCTAAAGGCAGATGGATAATGAGGTGAACACAGAGAAATTCTTGCAATAGAGAAAGTAAATACATCCTGCTGAAGAAACAAGGTGAGGAGGTCTACTGAAGAAACTAGCACCTCCCTTTAGCAAATCTCACACTTCACATAAAAATAGCCCATGTTCAGATATGTGGTCAGCAGGGAGCTCTCTGCCAGGGCAGCTTCAGCACATTAATCATCTACCTTTGATATCCAGATGCAAAGTCCAGCTCTCATGGGCACCGTGTGATGTTATGGCACTGAGTCCGTAACCCAATAAATGTGTTTTGCTGATCCAGACAATAATGAACAACTCGGTTTTGAAACAAACAGACCTATTTCTGTGTGAAACTCCTTCTGTGGCTCTGAATATAAACATAATTACCAAAGATTTAAAATCAACTTCCAGCTAAAACTTGCCACAATATGCCTGTGTTTCATATCTAAACCTTTCCCTGCACTCCTTGCTGGCAATGGTATGCTTCTGCCTCTTGCTAGATGCCTATTGAGCAAAGCCTTTTATCAGCGTGGCTGGGGCACCTTTTGGTCTAAATGTGGGAATACGACTCTTCATGAGATCAGTGCTGGTGAAAAATGATATTTAAATATTTCCAAAACCTGCTCTTTCTTTTTAGAAACAGTAAGAAATTAATTCAGAAGCAGGATATCAAAGATACCTCAGTTACAGCTGTAGTGTGCATTGCCCTTCCTGGGTTTAGGAGGAAAAATACTACCAGTGTTCATCTTTCTGATTGGCAAGAAATTTATAAACAAAATCTAAAAGTTAATTTAAAATTTGGTGTCACTTCCAGAATACGTTTTTCTGTTGGTGTCTTCTACATACATCTGTCCTGATACCATGCCCCTCCTCACCTTCACATAATCTCAGTTTCATTCCTTGGGTTTATTCTTCTTTTTCCATGACATTCAGTTGAAGTGGGAACAGAATAGACAATACTGACAGAAAAAAAATAAAGGTACATTGTAACCATCAGAGTATGATGATTATACAAATTAGTAAGTGTCTAAAAAAGTCATAAATTTTTTATTTGAGATTTTTCTTTAATATGGGAAATGTTTACAGCATTTATGACATTTAAATACTCAGCAGAAACTGAGTATTGGAAGAAAGAAAAATAATTTTGTTTGGTATTTTTTTTAAACTGGATTTATTGTTTTCCTTATATCTGTCCTTCAATGTTTATTTCTCTCTCTGAGTAAGGAACAAACAGAAGGAAGAAGGATAAAAAAGGAGGAAATAGGACTAAGGAGGAATGGGAGGACTTCTACCACTAAAAATTCAGAGGTGAATTTCTAAGACTCTTTGCATTAAGAAAATGAAAGAAATAAAACATTTCTATAAGAGCCTGCAGAACAAAAATTAGTTCAATTTTGTTGTTTTTCCTCATTTTTAGGTTGGCTGTACTATAAAAAAAATGAGAAAACTGTCTTTATTATCATTAATCTGGTTCCATTCAGCCATGCTATTTATCTATAGCAGAGCCAGTAATGCAAAGGGAAGGCACAATGCCTTTATATTATTATCTCCTGTAAATATGCAAGAGTTTATGAATAAACTATTTATCGGCTTTCTTTGTGAAGTTTTGAATTTTCTTTAAATTTGCATTACTATTACTTGTGGAGCATCTTCCACTTTGACTCCAGCATATTTTCTTCTGCTTCCATATAATCAAAGTGTCTTATGCAGATGGACCTTCTCTACTCTGCCAAAATCTGTCCAAGTTTGCCAGTGATCCCACCGAAGAAGGATGAGTAGAAAAGTATGTGAGACTAATGTTATGCTACAGATTGGCACAAATAAATGGAAATTAACTGATATAGCACAGTACCATAGCCTCGATTAGTTTAAATTAGGAAATTTCTCAATTTAAAAATTTATTCTTTTAAGATAAAACATTAAAATTCTCTCTGTGTGTGGAGAATGTCTGCACTATGTCTCATTTCAGACATTTTTCTTTCCATTCATCTTTTCTACTACCATGTAAATATGGGTTCAAAGTTATTCTTCCTCTCTGACTAGCTTTTGCTGGTATTTCTCACATTCTGTGTGTTTTGTCACTCTCGATTTTTGCTCTCTCCTTCCTCAGTCAGGTGTTTGAACAAGAGACGACAATGTTCAAGTTTTCTCTGGGCATGTAAAACAGAACAAGATAAAATCAAAAGTTGGGTCATGTCGTGATACATATTTACTGAGACAAAAGCATCCCTATCTTTGAAAGAGTGTATGTTTATGGATATATTTTTAAACTGATGACTCACTGGATATGTAGCAGTTTTTAATGGTGCATGAGTAATGCCTGGGAGTCCGTATTTAAATGTGAGGGAAATCTTGACATTTTTAAAGGGAATTCTCTGGTGTTGTTTCTATGGTAACTTTTCTAAAGAGGTGATATTTGTTTCAGTTGATTTTTAATTGTGATCAACAGTAGAGTAATGAATATATTGAACATAAAAGAAAAGAAATTAGATTTGTTATGAGCCCTTTCAGACCAACAGAAGACCAAGGGACCGGTTGCACCTCTCTTAAGCCCTTAACTAGGGGCCTGAAGGACTTTCTGTGGTTCATGGACTTGACTTGGGGTTTTGGAAGCAAGAAAGCAGGGTGAAAGGCATGAGCGTGAATCAGGGAACATAGATACTGGGGTTACAGCAAAGTAGTCCCCAGTAGTGCCAGGTCAAATGTTTGGCTTAGTGAAACAGAAGACAGGATAATCAATCCCAAGGCTTAACTTAGCTAAAGGAACAAAACTATTAAANAGCCCTTAACTAGGGGCCTGAAGGACTTTCTGTGGTTCATGGACTTGATTTGGGGTTTTGGAAGCAAGAAAGCAGGGTGAAAGGCATGAGCGTGAATCAGGGAACATAGATACTGGGGTTACAGCAAAGTAGTCCCCAGTAGTGCCAGGTCAAATGTTTGGCTTAGTGAAACAGAAGACAGGATAATCAATCCCAAGGCTTAACTTAGCTAAAGGAACAAAACTATTAAAAATAGTGAGTTAATGACATAGGAAAATGAAGTCCTTAAAGAATACCTTCGCACGTCCTTTTCTCAACATCACCATCTCC
>VYZW01047184.1:3502-37462 GCA_013401315.1 Balaeniceps rex
ATCAGTGAGGTCCTCATCTTTGACTAATAGACACTATTGTTACGATATTTAATACTGTAGTAGAATTGATTCACAGATAAAGGCCACTTTTTAAACTGTCTTTTGCTGAAATAATACTTCTTTTTTGCTTCTTGATTGGCTTCTGACACTTACAGTCCTTAACAGAATCTCAGCAATTTGCTCGTTCAGCTAGACCAAAACAGGATGCCAATGAAGGGAAAAGAAAAAAGTAGAACACTGCACAAGNTTTTAGTAATCTTCTGCGGTTTTGGCTTTGAAAAGAGTTGCCTCTTTTCTCCTTCCCTTCCATCCCTGACATTGTAAAGTGATCCTGAAGAACTGTTTCTAGCAATAAACTCACTTCCACTAGCTCTGTAAAGGGACCTTTGGCTTTACTAACTTTGGAAAATGCTTAGTGGTGTTGCAGCATCCTTTGAACTTGTCTGTTGTGTCAGAAAGTGCTACTTAATGTTGCATTGATCAAGGCTTCCTTCATGGTGGAATGCATAGGTCCTGACTTTTGGCGTTACTGTCTAAACTTGATGGGAAAGTAACTTTTAGCAGAAAGTAATCACTGTTTAACTTTATTTCCTATCATATACCATTACTTCACTACTGCTTACTCTAAGTATTTGCTTTACGTGAGAGTAACTCAAGCAAAATCAGCTCTAATTTAACTGTGAGGGGTTTCATGGCCTAAAAATATTTGAGTAGTGAACTGTCTCAAATTAGCATGTGAAATAACTGGTGCAAGAACCAGAAGCACTTACTTCTCAATCTGCACCCTCTGATAGATCAGCTAGCTCAAATTTAAAGGGCATTTAACTTAATTACAGATTACAGTTGGGCATCACTCTGGTTATGCCTCCACCTAAGACCAAATGAACTCAGAGCTTAGGCTGAATGCTTCTGAAACATTCTACTTAATCCATGATGTGTTTTTAACCTGGATGTTTTGATTATTGTTACTTTGGGAAAAAAAAAATGAAGTTTGAAATAAAGGATGTGAACAGCTGTATTTGATTTCTAAAAATCGGTTGGAGGCCCTGCAGTATGGTTATTGTGAGGGTAGTATTTCTATTTATAACAGTTACTTCAGCTGTAGGTTTCTTGTTTTGTCAGTTGTCTAAGGATTTTTTCATCAGATTATATTTGAGCTTGTTTCCCTCATTTCTTGCTATTTGGTCTTACTAGTTCCTATTTTGAGTTACTGATTTGTGGTTTGCAAAATCTGTATTTTATTTTATCAAGTTAAAGATCACTTTTACAGACATTATTCTGTATTGGTCATTAAAAAGAGACAATGAGCCTTGGCTGAAGTATTCTGTTAGGAACAAGGGTTTATGGGGAATGTTCCAGTCTTGTTTCTTATTCCTTCCTTGTTAGAAAAAACCTTGTATTTATATTATTTTATCCAGCGTCTCATAAGAAGAAAATTACTAAGGTTTCTTTAAATGCAAAAAAGAAACTTGAAGTATTTCAGCTATTGGAAAGCCTTATAAATAAAGTCTTAACACTTTTATTCTTCTAGGAATTCCATGTCTTTCCATCTAATTTTGTACATTACATCTAATTCTGACTTCACTAAACATGCTAAATAATACTTGAATTACATAAAGAAAATAACGAGGTGCTTATTTGGTTATTAAACATGTTTGATGGTCAACTCGGAAGCTTTTTTTAGAGTGAGCAAACACGTACTTATGCAAGACTTATTTGTGCACCTGGAAGTCTTACATGAGTTACCTTGGTGTCATTGGTTTAAAGTATCATGGTCAGAACTTCTTCCTTACCTTGAGCATTTATATGTAAAGATCACAGAATGTGCCATAGACTAATACGGATTTCTAGGGATCCATGAGGTTTGGTTAAAAATATTTGTTTCACTTCCCAACTAATGATGAAACTGAACCCTATTTCTGCATGACTGTGTTTTCCTGTTCCTGCTGGAATATTCTGATGGATGCTGATTTATGATGCAAAGTTCCATGATAGAAATCTGAGTCTGTAAGGAATAACAGTGTCAGTATCATTTGAAAAATAAATATGTATATAAACAAGTTTATGCAAACATTTGAGGGACTTCGAGTTTGATCTGTATCCTGTGTCTCAATGTTGTTCTTTTTTTTAACAACTAAATTGACGTAAGTTAAACTTTTGATTATTTTTAAACAGGAAGAAGCTGTGTTAAATTCATGAATGTTATTGCAAATATTTTTATTATTTTTTAGTATCTTCTTTACAAAGGTTTTATCCTTTGTAGAGAAAATAATACATATGGTTTATAAACTACGTAACTCCTTGCTGGCTGAAATGTCTTTTTCTTGATGGACTGGCAAAAATTTCAGTTAGTATTTGGGGTGACTATTTTTTCTATAGCTAAAATACAGCTTTTTGGGAGAAAGGTTATGTAGAAGAAACTGATGTTGAGAGGTCTCCAGCTTCTTCATAGGGAAGAAGTGACTTGAAAGCCTGCATTGAATTGAAACATGATTGGGTTTTGGACCTGATGGAAAAAGTGAGTCTGTAAAATGGCAAAGACTTGAAGGAGAATTAATGAGACAGAAAAATCTGGTGGTGTCCTAGTAGTACAAGTTATCAAAAAATGTATTTACTTTTGAATATGGAGTTTAGTGTTGGTGGACTCATCGGCCCTCATTAAATCTCGTAAGGGGTCAAAACTGTATGTTATCAAAGAGGCATATTTGCTTTTGATAGGTAGCGTAAAGTTATGTGTATGCAATACTGAGAATCAAGTAAAATTAAACCACATTCTGCTGTTCTTCTTTAGAAACATTCCTGCGTAAATACTGCAGTAATACTGTCATGCAGAGTGTATCCTTTCTTGTTGTATCCTTTTTTTGTGCAATGTTTCCCATAGCACTCAACTACATCTAAGTTTTCGTATAGCGTAGGTGTGGGGAGGAGTTTACATGTTTTAGAGCTTGAACTAACCTGATAATTTTAAAAGCAAAGGGCACTTTCTCAGGGGGAAAAAAAAAAAAAAGAGTTGTCTGTGTTGCGTGAATAGACACAAATGAAGGTTCCTAGTCTTAAAAGGTGGCCTCCACCTTCTTCCTCAGAGGTCATGTAACTTGCTAATTTGTGGTTCAATTCCTTAGTTTGTATGAGCTAGAAGTGTTCCACTGATGTGCGTGGGGCTGCGCTGAGCTGATGCTGGGAATGTCGTCTTGTTTTTCTTTAATAATAATAATAATAAGTTGGTTAAAATATGTTGCAGAGCAATTCTTAATAATATTAAAGGGTTGACCAATATTTTAGATCATTTGATGATTACTGTTGTACTGGTATATGAAAAACAATCTGTAGTTGACTTAGTTTGTGCATTCCTTACTTTCTGTTTTTTAAGTAGAGAAGAAAATCTAACAATATCCCGCAATGAAGTATTTGGCATTGAACTATTAATCAACTATTAATCACTGCTACCTTTTTGTTGGTATTTTTTTTTTTTTTTAGATTGTTCTGTGCACTGAGGTAGTGTTGTTGCCAGTGACCTACATTTTTCTTGTGGGTTTCATATTACATTATTGTTTAACTTACTGTAATACAAAATTAATACAGCCTGTATCTATTAAGTCAGATTTTTTTCAGACATTCAGCACTTTTCTAAATACTAAGCATCTTTCAATTTAATTGTCAAAAGAAAGCATAACACTACTATCTTCTGGTTGTTCTTACTTTTAACATGCCTTTGTGATGTTCCAGGTCCCTTTTGTGTTCCATCTCTTTCAAGTATTATCAAGCTGAGGGGAAGAAGCAGTGTAATCATCGAGACTCTTGAACTGTGCGTAGTAGCATTTCTAAAGTATTTAAGGCAGAGTATAAATTCTCTCATCTTAAAGATTCCAGATATCTTTAAACTGTCACGAGACTTAAATGTATGTTAGTTTGCTTGTGAAATCTCTAATAAATTATTTCTTTTCTCTTCATTTTGCCTTTTTCTCTTCATTTTGAGTTTTGTTGTGGGGTTTGGGAGTGGGAAGGAGGAGGAAGACACCTTTTTTTTTATTATTTTATTTTTGAAAAGGTGAACAATCCAATTGTAATTGTTCGGCATGTTCTAGGTGATTCGGAGTATATATTCGTATGCACCAGGGTGAATTCTTTCCTCCTTGAGTATGATGTTTAGCTGTTAGTGTTTCAGGGTAAAAAGAGAAGAGAATCTAAGGATAATCTCATTTTAGTGTAAATCTTTTTCTTGTCTTGGAGACTAAGCAGGACTAGTGCACTGTCATGAATTTGTACTGTTAAATTAGGCACCGGTTTTTCCTCAGTAATTAACTTTCATTGTTCATCTACATCCTGAAAAATATCACTAGTGAGACTGAAGTCATTAAAAGAAGAGTAGGAGTTGAAACGGTGTTAAACCAGTGTAGGTGTGGTCCTTGCCCTGCTGAACTGTGTTTCATAAAAATCAATGTTGTGGAGGTCACAGCTGTGGAGGATTAGCATAACTTTCTAAAACCACGTGGGAAACGTTGCAATGACATTTACTTGGCAAGAGAGTCCAGTGGATTTAAGGAGAAAATTATTCCATAAGATACTAATTTATAATTGACGGTGTGGTAACAGGCTGGCGTAAAGGCTTTTGTTTTGTCATCATTCCAGCTGCAAACAGCCTAAATCACTAGTATTGATTGCTGGACCAAAATAAGTGTATCTGCTGTTTTTTCAATATGAACTGGCTTAGCAGGTTACTTTCAAATGCTTTTACTGGAATTCTCCTTAGCTTAATTTGCTGTCTTCCCATGTGGACTGTGTAGTTGTTCATTAGTTTATCTTATCTGTATTTGGAGTAGTAGGCCAGGAAAAATACACTGAGAGAGGAAGTTTTATAAGAACTTCTGAAGGGTTTATGATGCTTAGAAGAGAGAAATAAGTGGCTTAAAAAGGAAGAAGATTGAGTGTTCTGTGGCCATTCCATTATGAATAAAGCTAAGCTGTGTTCTTGGTGGCGTTATATTATTAAAGAACAAATAAAACATACTCCCCACTGTCCTATACTGATAATCTATCAAGGAAACTGCTGCAATCCACTTGAGAGCGCTTTTTTTTAAGGTCAGAAGGCAAAGCTTTCATTCCCTTAAATCAGCTGGCTTTTCGTATACCCATTTCTGCTGGGATTTTTTTGTTTGTTTTTTTCCTTTCCCTTGGAATGTCTGCTCTGTTTGATCTGATATTTCAGGTCAAATGACCTCTCTTTTTTTTTTAACAAGTCATTAGGGCCGGCTTCTGAGGTCGCACATAAGCAGTGAATGCAGGCTCATTTCACAATTTTTCTTCATTGGCTAATGGCACACAGACACAGCAACATTTCTTATTTAATTAAACTTTTGAATATACTCATATCCCTATAATTTTCAAGGTGAGGCTGACTCAGATAATCTAACAATCACGAATTTTACGATAGTGCTCTTGCATAAATTGACTCCTTGATATAGCAAAGATTTTGTGATAGCAGAAGCTAAATTGGATTTATTTTCTATATATAAATGTGAGTTGTGTGCCTTGCCAGAATTTTATTTGAAAGCCAAATTCAGAAGGTCATTCTAATATGCTTTTAATTCTAGAGAGATGGGTTTTTAAAAAAGCATGCACATTTCTCCAGTGTCCTCAGTGTGAGTTTGATATATAAGGATCATCTTCTGTTCCAGTCTTTTGGCTGTTTTTTTCCTCAAAAACTTTGGATTTTAGGGACTTCACTATATGGTAGTGAAAAGACATTTCGGTTTTGAGAAGGTAAAAATAGTAAAGTCATCTGCAAAGTGGAGTTAACATGCATTCAGAAGCGAACAGTTTCTAGCTAAATTATCCTTATGACAATAGTAACTTGGAAGATTCACTAAGACATTTCACACATTACATAGTTTGCATCTTTGTTTTCCCTTCATATCTTTGGAAGTTGACAGCTAAGAGAGGACCTAATGTCAAACTGAGAATCACATTTCCTTTATTGTTTTCTAGGACATTTCCAACTGCTTCCAGTTTTTTCCTTATATGTATCTTCCTACTTGATACAAGACTGAAGAGAACACACTTGCCGTTGTAAATATTTTGGTTTCCTTAAGTAGCTTACGTTGCTACTGTTCCTGTCGTAGGACAAACACTTGAGTCCTGCGACTCCTGCCTGAGCCTTCTACTCCAGCCTAGCAAGCAGCGTCTGGCATGAGATCCTTTTATGTTATATACAGATAAATATTTACTGGGGTTGTGGTTTTGATTGTTGCCAGAGAAAAGAAACGCGGTTCTGATAATGACAGGCTCCACTGTTACTTTGTACGGCAAAGCGACCATATAGCAACATCAAAGTAGAAAACACTAGTTAATCCGCTGTAGCCTTCAAAGATGTGGAGACCTTTTTATGTGCTACTGCATTTTTAGCCTGTATCTGGATGGAGCCACTTTACAAAGCTTTGTGGCTCGGTTTATTGCACGTAAAAAGGTAGGTGATAGAGGAAATGGGCAATACGGCCTAATGCCCGAGTACAGAACCAAGCTATTAAAATATTGCATAAAAGGCCAGCTAAGTAAATTTTCAAAGCAGTGAAGTAGGATAACAGCAAGGTGGTGCTATACTCAAAGACAAAAATACTTTAAAAAAAAAAAAAAGATAAGTGTATACGCAGAGAGATTTCCTTTCTCAGATCTCGAGAACAAATACATCCCAGAATGTAATTTTATCTTGAATCAACATAATCACGTGTAATATAAAGCTTTCAGATAAACCAGTTTATTTTACTGTATAACGATTTCTCGCTGGCAGACCTGGCGCGGGGCCAAGGGGCTGGAGCTTGCTTCGGGCTGGAGCTGGCTTGCTTCCGCAGGCAGGAGCGATGGAGGGCAGCGGTGCGGAAGGGGACGGGCACCGTCGCCGCTGCCCCGGCAGCGCTCGGCAGGCGGGATGATGCTGCTGGAGTCCGCTGAAAATGACACGGGCTAGCCCCAAAATGTACGTATTAAGTTCTGCTGATTGCTTTCGCTATGTTTATTGCCTGTATGTGCTGAGAGGCCCGGCAGGATTTGTGGTTGGGAGAGCTCGGGGCAGGGCTGTGTCTCTGAAGGAGGTGCTGAAGCGGTGTTGCTTCGTCTGTACGAAACACGCAGCGGCTGAGGGCAGTGCTGTGGGGAGTGACTAGAAGTTCACATGGAGACTGCTTACCTGTAACAGCCTTTAACATCTGAAGCTTCAGCAGGCCTGCGTCAAACCTCTCACAAATTTAAATATTGTTGCTAGTATTTTGGAGGTAACAGCTGAGTTTCATACCACAGACTTTAACCCAGCAGAAGACAAGCTGACCTGAGCCCTCAGGTTGTCCAAGACAGCAATAGCCTTCTTCAGAAACAATTCTCTCCCATGTTCTCTGAATTGCAATCAGTTGCGCTCTCTTTTCTTCCGTAGAGGAATACAGGCCTCGTACTTTTTTCCAAGTTTTGAAAGCATTTTGACGCTAGAGCCTTCAGAGTGTGGTGTGGATTTCAATGTCTCCATTCTCTTATCATTGCTTGTGCTGAAGCCAGAGCAGCTCTAAACCTATTTCAAAGGAATGAAAAACTACACTCAGTCTTCTCCCGAAGCACTAGGCCTTGGAGCTGGTTGGGTCAAAATATATTAATCTTACTGCGTTGTGTAATTTACTGCCCTGTGTGCTTACAGCTGTAAGTAAAAATTGCCAATCTGATAAATGGCTTCTCTCATCAGAGAGGATCGAACTTTCTTAACTCGTTTTCTGTTAATGTATGTTCTTCCTATCAGGGCAAAGAAGCATTCTTTCATGAAAATGGAAGCACACAGAACAACTGCTTATGGCTGAAACTCACCTGTGTGCTCTGCTGAAGAGCTGCAAGTGAATAAGTTCATTAAAACTGTTTTGTTCACGAGCAGAAAAACAAGCTAAATTTATCAAATGATTCATTCTAAATAACTCTGGCTGCGTGTGAAGTACGGTGACAGCTGATAGCAGCAGGCTCTGGAAGGCAGGTTCTGCACGTTACAAACCGGCATGTTGTGTGCTTGAATTCACTCCAGAGTGCAGCTCCACTGACTGAGAGAGACGGATCATCCTTTCCCTGAAGTAAAAATGAGAGAGGGGGGGTGTTTTGTAGAAATCATGTAAGATGTTACGTAAACTTTTTTTTTTTTGGTATCTGTATCACAGCAGGTTAGTTTTCAGCAGTGCACTCCTAAATGTGTATTAAATCAGGAAAGGGTGCCGGTTTCTTTCATGTAGCAAACCTGAGGGTCCATGTGTCCATGTTTAAACCTTCCCTGAAGTGTTTGGTGTCCTCTGTGACAGCACCCAGGAACCTCCTTATTCCCTCTTTGCCCTGTGTTGTTTCTGTGTTACGATAGCTTTTTACAAAGAATAGATACTTAGAGGAAAGTAACAAGATTCTATGTTTCGTTATTTAAGGGAAGTAATAGTTCAGCCTTTTGTTTGCAAAAGATCTCCTTGTAGGACTTCTGTGGTTCTCAGGCTCTAAATCAACTTCTAAACACGTAGAGTGCAAAATGAGATCCTCAGCAGTGTAATGTAAACCTTGATGGTTGTTTAACTTCTGGTTTGTTATAACTTGTCTCTCTCTTTAGAGGAGAAAAAGGAGAGGCAATGTTAATAGGCTTGTCATCTGTGTTCATATATAAGTAAATAATACCGTATGAATTGGGAAGTCTATTTCCTAGCCTAGCGTATCAGAAGGTAATGCAGCTGGGTTTCCTCCTTCAGACAGCTCCGTCAGTGCCTCTGCAGAACTCTGTACCTGGGCACTGAGAAGGAGACTTCTTGGTTATGGAGCTTCGCAGCACTTCTAACCTCTGCATGCCATTGCGCTGTGTTCTCTGGGACAAGGATATCGCCACACAAATTCTGCAGGGGTACAGAGATTAAACATTTAGTGTTTCTGGTTTTGAGTCGGTATAGTCCCTTCTGTGTCGGAGAGATCTTCCAAGATCAGGGCTGTTGTTTGAATGATAGATGTCATGCATATCACAGACAGACTCACATACGTTAGAACTCCAGAATACCTGGGGTTTCGTGGCAACTCGCGATAAGAAACACGCTGCTTCTCCAAGGCTTGTCTATATATGCGCAAGTCATAGTAACACAGATTGAAAAAAGACGCCTCTCAAGGATAAATAGGAATGTAAAGTATTATACATTAAAATGAGAAATGAAATGTCCATGTCAGTCTATATAAGTACTCCTTTGCCTTTTGGGGTTGTTTTTGGCTTTATACTAATAAAAACACAGCTTTTGCACACTAGAGACAGCCTGTATTGGACAATGTCTGAATTTTAACTTCAGAAAAACAAAGTTACTGTTGATAGGGAGGGGCTGATACAGCTTAGACAGAATCCAGTTCCCAAACAAAATGACAATCACGTAAAGTTAAATAAATACGATGCCAGAGATGGGCATTTGCTTTTAAACGTGTGTTTTGTAATGTGTACTTTACCCTCTTGCAGGAACATAAATAGGCAGTAAGAAGAGCGCAGCTGAGCACCGAGCACAGGATGGGTATCTATTTTCTTCTGTTAATTGTCGGGTGTTGCTGGGCACAGTACCACCCTAATGCTCTCTCTGGGAGGACGTCTATTGTACATCTCTTCGAATGGCGCTGGGCGGATATTGCTCTTGAGTGTGAACGCTATTTAGCTCCTAATGGATTTGGAGGAGTTCAGGTATGTCTGTTCCTATCAGTAGGTAGTAAAATTGCTACGTAGATGATAATTTGTTTTTCAGAGAAAATGTTCAATTCACCAAAGGACAGGTACTGAGAAAGAAAAATAGAAATTGGTAATGGAAGTAGTAAATGCTGACAAATATATTCTTCAGCCATCATCCTGTAAGCGTGAATTTATTTCATCGCTCCAAAGTGCATGTTTTGCACTCTGTGCTATTGCATTTAGATGAATTAGAATTGCATATCACTGGCTAAATCTTTTTTTTACTGCTGTGAAGAGTAACCTACGTTTATCTGCTTGATATTATTTAAATCAAGGGAAGCTGTTAAGAGCTAGGTAAACATTAAATGAAACTGACTGAAAAAAAGGGCTCCCAAAGAGAATGCCAAAGTGCTGAAGGCTGAAATAAATAAAGATAAAAGGCTGCTAATTGTGTTCACCCAAACTGGCAAGTTTCTCTCTGTAAAGCCTAGTGTCAGAGTAAGCCACTAAGAGACCCTTCTTTGCAGGAACCTGGGGTGAGCACGCGGAAATGAATTAAACGCAGGTTCTGGTGGAGGTGTGTCGATGCGGATCTGTTCCGTCCGAACAACAGATGCACGTTCCTGTGGAACCAGTTGTGTCAGATGGGTGGGGTGGCACGGCTGGAGAGCAGTCACCTATTAAACTATTTCAGTTTGTTTGTCAGATTGCTCAGGAAAAATTGGTGAGAGAAGCCTGCCTGTCTCTTGTAGCCCAGGAGTTTGCAAGTTGGCCTGAGCAAGAACTTTCCCATAATTTTCAAATAACGCACCTTGTCTTTTCAACCTTCTTTCCAGGCACATGGGCCTGATTGATTTTTAAACTGATTTCTCAGCCTATGGTATATGCCTGGATGTCTCTTTAATCCATGCTCTGACCGGATCTCAGAAAGTAAGTTTTTTCAGATGCAGACTTGCTGAGCTGGTCACAAAGGCATCCAGGGGTCTTTGTGAGAAACGGTGGGATCAGGTGGTTATGCCCAGAGACTTGAAGGTAACAGCAAAAGTTGTTGCCTGAAAAGTATCCTGGAAAGAGTCCATAAAAGGAAGAGGTACAGCTTATCTGGAAACTGTGACAAGTCTCATGCCAAGAACGCTTTTATCCAAAACAGGGAAGTGGTGGAGTCCCCATCCCTGGAGGTATTTAAAAGCCGGGCAGACGAGGTGCTTAGAGGTACGGTAGGACTCGATGACCTTAAAGGTCTTTCCAACCAAATGATTCTGTGATTTTATTCTATGATTCTATTCTATTCTATTACAAAAATGGGAAGTCGGATCAATTTTAAGGGCAGGATGTTACATCAGTTGTTCTGTAGTCAGTTCCTTCCTGGTTCTGGGCTACCTCTACTGACCGAGGCCTTCAGATTTCAGACCCTTCTTTTGATCTTTGAGGCCTGCACTCATGAAGATAATTAGGACACTATGTCCATGGACATCATTTTTATAGTATGTTTCTACCTGCTAGAGGTCCGGGCGCATGTCTTATATTTTGAGCCCACTGTAGTGTAAGCAAAGGACACTGAGGATGTATGTGGGTTAGGTATTGTGAGCATCTTCCATTAAAGGGACCTGATTTTTCTATTTTTATGTTCTTTCTCTAACAATACTGGGCAAACAAATAAACCATTACCAGTATCCTGTTACCAAGAGACACCATCTTATTCACAGATTTCACCTCCAAATGAAAATGTTATCATTACTGACCCCTGGCAGCCATGGTGGGAAAGATACCAGCCCATCAGCTACAAGCTGTGCACACGATCTGGAAATGAAACTGAATTTAGGGACATGGTGACCAGGTGCAACAACGTTGGAGTAAGTGCCTTGAAAACCTTCTGGTGTTAACAGTGCAAGGATATAGACAACCGGTAATTTAGAAGGGAAGACATGGTAGCACTCGAGTGAAGATGGGGGGATGTTCTGCCTATCTGTTGAGATGCATGTGTTAACACCATTGCTATAAGTTAATAAAAGAGAAATATTTTAAGTAATTGCAAGCAAGCAGAAATAGGGGGATAGGGTAGGAGGTAAGAGAGAGAGAATGTTCATTAGTGGTGCCGTGGGAAGTAGCGTTCTCAAACTGAAAAGCAAATACTATTCTCTAGGTACATATTTATGTGGATGCAGTAATCAACCATATGTGCGGAGCTAATATTGGTGCTGATGGCCGTGCTACTTGTGGAAGCTATTTCAATGCAAAGACCAAAGATTTTCCAGCTGTGCCGTATTCTGGCTGGGACTTTAATGATGGTAAATGTAAATCTAGAAGTGGAGACATTGAGAACTATCATGATATATCTCAGGTAAACCTAGAGCTATAAATATTTTTCATGTACGTCTGTTCCTGGGCTGTGGTTTCTTTGCTCCCCTTTACTGTCAGACATTTTCTTAAAAACAAAACAGAACAAAAACCCTCTTCGAAAACCATCCGAATTGATAATAGAGGTTAGCGTTGCTATCAGGAACACCACTTCTTGAAGTGATAGCTCTACTTGAGCCAATGGCTCAATTTCAGATTTAGCAAGTGTGCTTAGGTACTTTATAAAGACAGTTTTAAAGCTCCTAAAATCTATTTAGGGATTATCTTGTGTGGGTGTTTTGTGTTTAAAAAAAAAAAGAGGGTTTTCTTGGCTTTTATTGTCATTTGGAAGTTTTCTGTCAGTTGCAGAAGAGAGATATTAAGATTTCATAAAGAAAAATAGTAATGCTAGAATCTTGAGAGTCAACCTTCCGTTTAGAGATTTCTCTTCCTAGGAGTCTGTCTGTTCCTCTATGTCAGATTACGAGGTTAGGACTTTAAAACGAGGTTAGGACTTTAAAACTACCACAGAATAAAAACCTATTTTATAAAGATAAAATAGGTATCTTTCTTGAATAATGTCTTATGCCTTTCAAATGCATTTGATCTTTCCTGACTCTAAGTTGAGGGGAGAGGGGTTTTG
Source organism: Balaeniceps rex (assembly GCA_013401315.1). Lineage (NCBI taxonomy): Eukaryota > Metazoa > Chordata > Aves > Pelecaniformes > Balaenicipitidae > Balaeniceps > Balaeniceps rex. The sequence goes on from VYZW01047184.1 coordinate 16,168, forward strand.
GAGAAATGGCGGAAGAAGGGGAGACTTTAAATGCCCCTGAATTCTTGAGCAGTTCTAAAGGAGCGTCTTCATAGCCAGTTCTTTAGTGCAGTTTGCAACATAGGCTGATGCACCTTGCTCTCTCCAGGCAGATGTGCATAGCCATGGAAACCATCATAAGAGTTATTAAAAAAAGCATTTCAGTATATTCAGTGTATGTTGCAAGTATTCCTTTGATGAAAATCGATGCCCATCGTATTGTATTTACAGGAAACAAAGGCAAAAAGGGGACAGAAAAGAAAGGGTTTAATGTTTTGTAAGGCTATAATAACTCAAGATTTTTAAAATATTTAGAAATATAATTTCTAGAAAACTTTCCTACATCAGAGAGGAAATGAGTGCACTTGAAATAGTAATAAATCTGTTCCTTAATACACCAGAGTAAAAATAATTGATCATATTTTTGCCCTATACTTGCATTAAAAAGCTGATTTAATGGTTTGACTCTCTGTTGTAATCCTTCAGCACCTACAGCTGTGTAAGCTGGGTGAATGCAGACTTCTTAATGCTCCTTCTGTGCAGATGGCTGTCCAAGATAACTGTCAAGGCAAAGATCTGCATGGTGAACAATGGCTAGCAAAGGTTTTATTCTGGCATTGTAATGTAGATGACAAAATTCAAAATGTATGTAGAACGCTACGTTTAGTTTGTTAGGTGAAAAATGTTTCATTTCAGAATTTTTATATAGGTCCGGGACTGCCGCTTGGTTAGCCTTCTTGATCTGGCCCTGGAGAAGGACTACGTACGCTCCAAAGTTGCTGAGTACATGAACCACCTCATTGATATTGGCGTAGCAGGCTTCCGGATTGATGCTGCCAAGCATATGTGGCCTGGGGACATAAGAGCATTTCTGGACAAGCTGAAAGATCTAAATACTAGATGGTTTTCTGCAGGAACAAAACCTTTCATTTACCAGGAGGTAATCTTTGGTTTTTTTAATTGTACTTTACAAACGTATTTCTTGCAGGCACAGTATAGACGCAGTCCACACTGGAAGCAATGCTTTGCTTGAGCTGGGCCCAAGCACCTTTCAGACTCAAGATCTATAGGAATCGTCATCGAGATTTAATAACCATAATTTAAAATATCTAATCTGCCCACAAATGGTCATTGACATGCAAAATGCCCCAGTTGTTTTGGACCTTCTGGAACTAGGTAACCTGGAAACTTCACTGGAGATGAAATTTACTGTATCGAAGTTAGTGTAAAAATGCTATTGGTTTAAAAAAGAGATTTCACTCCCTGAATTTTAAATTCTGGATCATAAATTGCAACAGAATTTATAAATGGTGATTACGGTCTGAAATTTTGTTTTCCAATGGCATAATCACCATCACTTGACATTCCAAATTTGTGTTTTATGTTTGAATAACAAATCCTAAGACCTAAAAAGCAGGTAAATGTTGGTTTCAGTAAGCAGAAGCTAAAGTTGCTAGAGACATTTTATTAAATAAGTATGTTGCCTGCAAGGTCTGGGGCAGATAGTGAAACATTCTTTAGCTACATAGTGAAATGAGGTTGCCCATGTGCTGGAAGCAGAGGCAGTGGTGACTAGACTGATTACAAAGTTGGTACCACCCAAGCCTTAATTACGTGGTAGCGATCAATCAGGGTAAGGAGATTTCAGATGGAGACAGAAAACAAGTTCTCAGCTAGGCTGAGATAAAATGAAGAAAATAGCTTTAAATACAATTTTGCAAGTAAGCCCAATAATACACTTAGCTCAAGTAGTGCCTCTTCCTTAAAACAATGTCTAGGGCAATGCCTTTTACTACTTTGGTTTTTAAGTAGAAGGGAATGCTCTATCTTTCCTGTACCAGGTAATTGACCTGGGCGGCGAGCCGATCAAAGGCAGCGAGTACTTCGGAAACGGCCGAGTGACAGAATTCAAATACGGTGCAAAACTGGGGACAGTGATCCGCAGGTGGAACGGAGAGAAGATGGCCTACTTAAAGTAAGGATGAAGACCCTGTGACTTACTGGGGATATGCTGGATGCGCCAGTTGACAGGGCAGCTTCAAGTCTTCTTTGTGTTTTTGGCTAGGAACTGGGGAGAAGGCTGGGGCTTTGTGCCTTCCGACAGAGCCCTGGTCTTTGTGGATAATCACGACAACCAGCGGGGGCACGGGGCCGGTGGAGCTTCCATTCTAACCTTCTGGGACCCCAGGTAAAGGATGGCTCTTGTCTGGGCGATGCTTCTTCCTCTTGCTTGTTTGTCTGTCGGTTGCCTGGCACGGTTTCTCTTTCCACGTCTCATTGCCTTTTTTGTCTGACAAACAGGCCTTATAAAATGGCCGTTGGCTTCATGCTTGCTCATCCGTATGGGTTCACACGTGTGATGTCAAGTTTTCGCTGGCCAAGATCTTTTGTGAACGGACGGGTAAGCCTGTAACGCTGAAGATAAAATCACGGTGCATGAGGATCAGAACAGGGCCAGAGAAGCAGTCCAGTGCATTGCCATTTGTTAAGTGATTTCTCTGTCCCATGCTGGATGTAGCAGGTGGAAATCTGATGCTCCGTCTCGCTTTTCTCTACAGATAGGCTGTCTGCGTTTTCAGTAAGAACTTTTAAATTTCTCCTTTTTAACCACAGGACGTCAATGACTGGATTGGACCACCAAGTTACTCGGATGGGTCAACAAAGCCTGTTACAATCAATGCAGACTCTACCTGTGGCAACGACTGGGTTTGTGAACATCGCTGGCGTCAAATAAAGTAGGATGCTGTGGAGAAAAAATGAGTAAAAGCAGTTGCTTTTGCTCCATGTTCCTTGTGGCTTTAGAGCTCTTGCAGCCCCCGTGACAGCCATTCCTTGCGTTTTCAGGAACATGGTTATCTTCCGTAATGTGGTGGACGGTCAGCCTTTCTCCAACTGGTGGGACAACGGCAGCAATCAAGTAGCTTTTGGCCGTGGTAATAAAGGCTTCATCGTTTTTAATAATGATGACTGGTAAGTAAGAGTGGAATAAATTATAATTCTTCCAGTTAGCAGGGAAAGCTTTTAAGGTGTTGCGAGCTCCAACAGAGCTTTGTAACAGATGGTTCCTCTGTCTCGGTTGTTCGCAGTTTAACCTTAGCATTCTCCGCTCTACCGGGAGCACTCTTCACTGTCAGATATTAGGCCTTGTACCGTGCTCTTGCTATTTCCCAGTTCCTGGAGTTGGCTGTATCACTGAAGACTATGGTCAGCCAGCAACGTCTGAGCTTGTAAAAATGAGGGAACTTGGTGACTCGGGGATAAGGTTCAAAAGTGGCAGCTTTATAAACAGTGTTGCAGTCTTGTACGCAAGAGTGAGATGATTTAAGAGATGGGAGTGTGTCAGATCTATAATAATTAGAAACAGGTTGGGGTGGTGAGCAATTTGAAGGATGTAGTAGTTGCGTATTAGGGGTGACAGTTTTTTAGACTATTTTGGTATGTTCTTCTAGGGTACCGTGATGTCAGGAATACAATATCTGTGTGGAATCTGGCATTTCTGAAGTACCTTTAAGCTCCTTAAAAAACAGAGACATTTCCAAGAACTTGTAATGGGATAGTCTGAAAAGCCAACTGGGGTTTGGTAGGGAAAAATGAAAATTGCACTAGAGTGCAATTTGAAGTTCTGGAGTTCAAGTCCTAAAGTTCCTGGAGAGTGAGAATACCCAAGCTTCCTGTCATTGCTGGTAAATACTTAAACAGTACTATATTAATTAATTTATTTACATAATTATTTTTCTTCATTGTAAAGGAGCATAATTCTGTGTGATTAGAACCAAATTCCTTTAAGTGCCTATAATGTAAAAAAACGTCATGTGAAAAGTTATTTTAACTAGTGAGTGTTGACCAGCCTTACGATGCCTGAGAACAGCATGAACTTTCGGTGGTTTTCTAGGCTCCTCACTCCGTAGTCCTAAATATTGTTGTTTTGTGGGAAAATAGATTCTGGGGTGCCCAGAGGAGTACTGCAGAATAACAGCTCCAGAATTACCTGACATCTGAGGAGGTCTCTAACATGAGTTGCAAAGCATTTGAGAGTCCGAATAATCCTTACTGCATTTCAATATTTTCCGAAGGTCTTTGAATGTAACTCTGCAGACTGGCCTGCCTGCTGGCACTTACTGCGATGTCATTTCTGGGCAAAAGGAAGGCGACGACTGTACCGCCATTGAAGTTCGTGTTGCTGCTGATGGCATGGCTAACTTCCTGATCAGTAACAAGGACGAAGACCCATTCATTGCAATTCACGTTGACGCTAAATTGTAACCGGATCTGTTGTGCACGTGTTGTTTCTTTTCTTCTGTATTTTTGCTAATAGCGTACGAGGTGGTCTGATTGTCTTGGCTCTCCAGCACCGAATGAATCATGACAGAGCAAAGTGTATTAGCTTATGTTAATGAAATACCGAGTAGCTGCTATACAGAGACAGGAGCTCGTGGTGCTCATGCAGATCTGGAAGAGGCAGTATACGCCCGTTTGCCTTTGTAATTGCGCTTTACTCAGTTAAAGCACTAATAAAAAATGAAAGGAGAGAATTGAAATGACTTAATTTTAAACTGTGCTGCTCTGTGCATAAGTGGAAATGTAGTTCTCTTTATGGGGAAGCTGGACTGGGAATTAACAGCATGTCTGAAAATCAAGAGAAGGCACCTTTGGGCTGAAATACGGCGCGATTCAAGACGATGCCAAGTTATAACGCAGTTGTGTTTCTTCCATTGGTCTGTACATTTACTGCTTCCCCCATAGGCAGTTCCCTGGTATTGGAGCATGAGTGATTCTCTGTATCTAGTGAATAATAAACGGCAATCAAATAAAAGAGTAATGTTTTTTCCCTTAATGAATTGGATTGTAACTTTATCATGTCATAACTAGTGGCAATGCGGTGGTGGGTTTTAAGGCAATGCAGCACTCCATTTCCCACATCAGGGAAACACGGGAGAAAATAAAGTAAATAAACCCCCCCCCAAACCAACACCTGGGTAAGTTAAAATGCAGTATTTCCAAGGCTGATACATGCACGCACATCTGTATGGCAGAGCAGCCACGTTGTGGGCAGTCAGCTGAGAGTGGTGCCTACGCACGCATTTTCTCCATTTCTTGCGACGAACCAAACCCAAGGTCTGGGTCATCAGAGGAAGCTGGGCCGTACCAATCCGTTACTGCAGCCTGTGCCATCGGCCAAGTCGCCTGGTTCGCAGTCAGCTTGTGCCGGCACAAATCAAAGCCACCGCTCTCCTAGCGTCAGCCCCGAAGCCTTGCTGCAAACAGGCGTTCAGTGGGGCTGCTCCAAAGGTGTCTGAGAAGCCAGCTGTGCATCCAAGCATCGCTTAGACCTCGTGACAGTGGCTGAAGCACAGCATACTCTGGTCTCTGGTGCGTTAGGCTTGCTTATTGTGTGACACCTGGGAGAATTACGCAGACGGAGCACGGACTTGGCGGCTTTCCCAACTTCATTGCCAGTCGTGAGAAAACGTCGAGGTAAATGTGAGAGTGCAGCCCTCGCGTTAAATCAGAACGTCTGCTTGGCCAAAAGTACTCGTTGTGACCCATTCTGGAGGGGCAAACGGAAGAGGAATGCTGGGATTCAGTATTTTTGAGGTCAAGGTGTACTTTCACAGGCTGTTTCCCTTTTGTGGCAGGGGAGAGAGTGCAGGGGCGTTGGGGCGGGTATTGGCTCTCATCGTGGCCAAGGGCTCAGAGTGCCTGGCAAGGCGGTCATGGTGTGGGAGGAAGGGGCCAGGTAGCGTCCCTGGCCCAGAGGCTGGACCTACCGTCTGTCTGCCTTGCTCGCTGCGGCCAGCACCGCCTTGCTGAGGGCAGGGGCCTGCTGGCAAAGTGCGGCCCCTGGATCTGCTCGCTGGAGCGGTGCCAAAGATTGGGAGACCCATGTGGCAGGACGTCAATAGCCATTGCAAACCTGTTGGTTGCCCCCAGGGCGGGGTCAGGGAGCCCTCCTGCCCCTTTGAAACAGACTGGCTCCACCTGTTTGTGCAAACTGGGGTGGCAAAGGGATGTGTTCACGCGTTGTGTTAGAGCATCCCTGAGGTCAATTTTCAGGAAAGCTCGTTTAAAAGCATGACAGCTCATGTAGTGCGTGATAGCGGCAGTGTCCTGGCAGCTGAAAATTTACAATCAAGACGATGAATACATCTCTGCTGTGGACGCTGGCATGATTTTATAGGTCCTACAGCTATGACAGCTTAATCTTTTCTTGTACTGGCTCTTTCTCTGCTTCTCTGAAACCGCTGTTTGCCACCCTCCCTGGGATTTGCAGTGGACACGCTATGGCGGATACCACTGAAATCTGAGAACTGTTTCTTTCCTGAGAGGAGGACAATCTCAACTTTGTAGCATGTTACGATCCTCACCTGTCTGGTGAGTAGCAAGAAATGTAGACATGTTTGGTTTTTTTTTTAAAGATGATAATTCAAGTCTAATATCTCTGACTGAGCATCTTTAAGACTGTCATCTCCCTCAGTCTTTTACGTTGTTTTTAATAGCCTGTCTGGGAGCGGTTGGATGCTGCATTAACAAGCACACTTAACTGCCTTTTCATACCCTTCAAGCTGTTGTTATGACAGAGCACAACAATATTGATTATTCGTTTGGTCAAGCTAAATAGCAGCAAGGCAGATGATTGCACTGAGATTGCTCTGACTGTGTCAGAGTCCAACACTCTCTGATCAGCTGCTTTTAGATATTCCACGTGCGGAGGGTGTAATGTTTAATATCGAATTTACTTATTTGAACATAATCGATGCTGGATACTTTTTCTGACTCAGCAGAGTGATACAAAATATACTGAAATCTCAATACAAATCTAAGTTACACTTAGCAAAATATAGCAATTGCAATGTACGGTTCAATGGCAATATCGACGCGATCGCCATTACTGGTGTCTGTAGTACACTTACTGTCAGGATGCTGGGCGTCCCCCGTCGCTGGAAAGGAATAGGTGGGTTGAAACCGGCTAAAGCCCATTGCTGTCTTCGAAAGTCTTTTATTAGTTGTTTAGTTTTTATAATCTCTGTTGTGCTGAGCCATGTCTACACTCCTGCCCATGCTGGTCTGGCTGAACCAGGGAGACATTCACACTCTTTCATTTAACTTGGGGATGAGCAGTTGCGCTACCGGCCGATGCACTCAACTGGCATAGCCTTTTATCTAAAATAAAGGCCACCCTCCGGCCCTCTCTGTGTTGAGATACAGTCGGCATTCCTTGCAACACCTGTGGACAGCTACAGCCTGCATTATTCCCTGAGCTTCATGAGCAGGTCACTCTTGCCTGTCTCCCCTGAGCCTTCTCCCTTTGGAGGGGTTTACTGGTCGGTCACATGCTGGTCGGCCTTGCGTACGCGGTGACGCTGCAGCAGCGTTTTGGGAGAACGCTGCCGTTGCGGCATGGTATCGATTGTGTATTCGATTGACAGAGCTGTGCTAGGACCACGTAGGGACGTACAAGAGCAGGCCTGCTTTTTTAGGTTTGCAGTGTAAAAGCTTGCCAATAAAAGGGTCTCGTTTCAATGTCTAGGACCCACATCCTCCAGTTCTTCACAACCAGGTTTGCAATGATACTAGGGGATCAAATGGATTAAAACACAGAATTTCAAAACAAAGCCAAACCCCTCCAATGTCTCGTCTGCCCAAAGCTTCAACTGCCCTAAAACTGCCCTGAAAATCAGAGCCAATTTGTTAGGTGCCTGACGTTTTTACCATACCGAAAGAGATGCTGTGTTTGAAACTGCACATTACTTTCTACTTGGGGTTATACTTCAGAAAGACTCATAAATCACCAGTGCTGGAGGGCCACCTTCTCTCCTGCCCTCGTGCAGTTCCTCAGCACGCTGAAACGCTGCAGCCTGGTCAGCTTGAGCCGCCGAACAGCCTGTGACGTGGGGGCTCCCGGTCGCTTCGCCGGTGGGCTGGCTGTCCATTGCATCAGGCTGTCAGGGATGGGTCCTTACCCCCTTGGCTGATCGCAGTGTATTTCAGTGGAAAACGCATGTTGTTGGACACTGAGTGTTATGCAGTGACATGCCATCCCGTCAGTGGAACCCCACAGGGAGCGGTGGTGTAAAAATCAACCTCAGGCACGTTTGGTTGCTCTCGGTAACATTGAGGAAAGGGGGGGCCTGTGCTGACGGAACTGGTGATCACAAGGTGCAGCCATCTCACTGGTTCCTTGCTGTTAGCGGGTAGGCAAGGTCATGCGCAGTAATTTACTATTTCGTTGTTGTAGTGGAAAAAGAGACCTTTGATATGGGCTGCGATATGAAAACGAACAGGTGGACAAATGGGACCTGCTTCGGCGTTTCGCCCTTGAAGACAAATTCTGGGAAAGAGAAGGATGCATGTGACACATTCAATGGCGTGGCCAGTTTCAGGAGGAACATACTAGAGGCAGTTCAGGTACAAAGGGCAATTGAGGTTTCTTTCCTCTTGGAGTGGCTGTGCCATTTTGTGGACTTTCTGTTTTTCTCACAGATATTCATCAAATGGCCGGGATTTTCTGGTCTTTGCATTCTCTCGGTGTTGTTTCATCATTGGTGTGACTCGAGCCTATTCATGGGGCATTGCTGCTGAGACCTTGATCTTATAAGTCAGTTCCAAATGAAGACCTGAAAGTGTGTCATCAGCAAAAGTCGGAAGGGTTTTTTTTTGAAGGAGGAAATTGTAGGAAAAGCCAGAAGGGACTTGGGCAACAGCTCTGGCTTTCAAATTCAGTTTTATGTCAGGTGGCTAAAACTCATCTGCAGTGTCACTTTACATCTGATTTGGGGTTTTCTTCCTTGACTCAGATGAATCATTGGTCATTTAAAGTGAGATGAAACCTTATGCAGAGTCTCTGTTGGTGAGGAGAACACTTGCAGCTCTGTCACTTTCAGTCGGGTAGAGCAGCAGCTGCTCCGCACAACCCTGTGAGGAAAACCGACAGCAGTTCCCAGCAGGGACTGGGCAATGACGCTAGAAAAACTTCAGGCATGACAAGGGGTGAGTTTCCAGTTACCAGTGTGATCCACCTGGTGAAGACCCACGACGTGTGATATGTCTGTTATTAACCGAGAGTGGCTGAACAGGTTTGAGCTCGGACTAATCCTGAGAGCTAAACGCCTCTGAATGCTGGCAAACATTCATTCTCCCAGAGCTGTTAGATTCCCAGTTGTCCTTTAATCCCCTCCCTTTCCTTTTACCTTCCAGAGCCCCCTTTGAGGGTCTATGTGCTATGTTTTGGAATATTTTTGATAAAGTGTCTTTGTTTACGTGATTGGAAAGAGTACAATTCTGAATTCAGGTGCGCTGCGCTCAGACCACTTGGTTTATGATCATGTATAATCACTGTGAAAAGGTATTTTATCTTCAGTTGTTGGGCAATACAGGAAGAAACAAAACAGAAGAATGATATCGAGCTAGCTGGCCAAATAGTAACTGATAGCATTGATCTGTGTGAATTTTGACAGCTGCAATAGGAACTTTGTCATCTTGCAGCAGTATAAATTGCCAGCGGAGAGACCGCAGCCTTGTACTGAAGGCGTCATGCAAGTCCTCCTCCTACTCGCAGCTGTAGGGTGTTGCTGGGCACAGTACAACCCCAACACGCAGGCTGGGAGGACGTCTATTGTACACCTCTTCGAATGGCGCTGGGCGGATATTGCTCTTGAGTGTGAACGCTATTTAGCTCCCAATGGATTTGGAGGAGTTCAGGTAAGTTGTTTCCTGTGAGTAGGTAGGAAAACGGTATTGTAGCATTCGATTAATAAATCAAAATGCCTGAATCGGAGGCAGCCAGCTCCAAGTAACTTCGGTGTTGGAAAGGGGGGATGGAAGTAGTAACTGCTGTTAGACGCAACCCCAGGTGCTGCAGGGCCAATGAATGGTATTGCATCTCTAGCAGACCAGTTGCAAAGGGGCACCCTTTCCTCTGGAACGCTTCCCCTGCAAAGCTAAGTTTTCCTCTTTGCCTTGTTCTGAGGGAAGTGCACGAGCACTGAGTTTTGGCTTTCCTAAGGATGTCACTGTTCCAGGTAGAAATAATTCCTGTGGCTTCAGCCCTCCCATGTGCGTGTCCTTGAAAGCAGGCCCATGCTGGACCTGGGCAGCCCACGGGAGCAAAAGACAACTTCTTTCTTGCCAGCCGACAAGACGGACGTCTCACAGACCTAAGCTTATGCTGTGGGAGAGAGACTGGGTTGGGCGCCAGCCTGCTTCTGAGTGCAGATTTTGCCCTTAAAACATTGAAATAAACCCAATGGATTTCTTATCAACGTACATAACTTCATCTGCAGGTTTCACCTCCAAATGAAAATATTGTCATTACTAACCCGAACAGACCCTGGTGGGAAAGATACCAGCCCATCAGCTACAAGCTCTGCACTCGATCAGGAAACGAAAATGAATTCAGAGACATGGTGACCAGATGCAACAACGTTGGAGTAAGTGCCTTGAAAATCTGTACCTCATATGGCAAGAAGTGCTGTTTCAGCTGAGGGAAGTTACTGCAGCTGACCTCAAAGGAGGCATAAACTGAGAAGAAACTGAAGGGGAAAAAAAGATGGAATTAATCGGGATGTGGTAAAGCTCTGGCTATCACTTCACCATCATTACAAAGCATACTGAGATGCACTTACTGCTTTTCCAGGTTCATATTTATGTGGATGCTGTTGTCAACCACATGTGTGGGGCTGCGGGTGGCTCAGGCACCCATTCTACCTGTGGAAGCTATTTTAATGCTGGGAACAGAGATTTTCCAGCTGTGCCATACTCTGGCTGGGATTTCAACGATGGCAAATGTCGAACCGGCAGTGGAGAAATTGAAAATTATGGTGATATGTATCAGGTAACTTTCTCTGGAAAAGGTTTGAAATATTTTTTCTTTTTTTTTTTTTTTTTTTATTTTTTTTTTTTTTTTTTTTTTTTTTAATCTGTTGTGTAAACATTACAGTAAGGCCAAACAACAGGAGTGGTTTCTCACAAAGCCTGTGCTTAGTCACCTGACAAGTGAATGATAACTGCCCAAAGCAAAGATCTGCATGGTGAACAGTGGCTAGCGAAGGTTTTATTTTGGCATTGTAATGAAGAAAACAACATTCAAAATGTATGTAGAACGCTACGTTTAGTTTGTTAGGTGAAAAATGTTTCATTTCAGAATTTTTATACAGGTCCGGGACTGCCGCTTGGTTAGCCTTCTTGATCTGGCCCTGGAGAAGGACTACGTACGCTCCAAAGTTGCTGAGTACATGAACCACCTCATTGATATTGGCGTAGCAGGCTTCCGGATTGATGCTGCCAAGCATATGTGGCCTGGGGACATAAGAGCATTTCTGGACAAGCTGAAAGATCTAAATACTAGATGGTTTTCTGCAGGAACAAAACCTTTCATTTACCAGGAGGTAATCTCCATGTTTTTTCCTTTATGTTTGTCTTTGGTATCTCTTTTACCCTCCTCCTTCAGAGGAATGGCGGTAATACGTATTCATCTGACGTTACCCCAGAAAAAGCTAGCCATTTCTTTGGAGCAGCCCTGCAGACATAATCAGTTTTGCTTTTAAAAAATACCTCCACAACAGATTGTCATTCAACTTTTCTTTTTTCAATCATGTTTTTACATGCATCTGTCATGTATTATACCGAATTTGGGTGGATCCACACAGCAGAAATAAACACACGTTAATATTTTTTCTCTCAATGTAAAGCAAGAACTAATGTTGAAGACTGTACACTGCATTTTTTGTCCCTGTGAGATGAGAACAGATGCACGGTTTCTCCCTTGTGTACCAGGTAATTGACCTGGGCGGCGAGCCGATCAAAGGCAGCGAGTACTTCGGAAACGGCCGAGTGACAGAATTCAAATACGGTGCAAAACTGGGGACAGTGATCCGCAGGTGGAACGGAGAGAAGATGGCCTACTTAAAGTAAGGATGAAGACCCTGTGACTTACTGGGGATATGCTGGATGCGCCAGTTGACAGGGCAGCTTCAAGTCTTCTTTGTGTTTTTGGCTAGGAACTGGGGAGAAGGCTGGGGCTTTGTGCCTTCCGACAGAGCCCTGGTCTTTGTGGATAATCACGACAACCAGCGGGGGCACGGGGCCGGTGGAGCTTCCATTCTAACCTTCTGGGACCCCAGGTAAAGGATGGCTCTTGTCTGGGCGATGCTTCTTCCTCTTGCTTGTTTGTCTGTCGGTTGCCTGGCACGGTTTCTCTTTCCACGTCTCATTGCCTTTTTTGTCTGACAAACAGGCCTTATAAAATGGCCGTTGGCTTCATGCTTGCTCATCCGTATGGGTTCACACGTGTGATGTCAAGTTTTCGCTGGCCAAGATCTTTTGTGAACGGACGGGTAAGCCTGTAACGCTGAAGATAAAATCACGGTGCATGAGGATCAGAACAGGGCCAGAGAAGCAGTCCAGTGCATTGCCATTTGTTAAGTGATTTCTCTGTCCCATGCTGGATGTAGCAGGTGGAAATCTGATGCTCCGTCTCGCTTTTCTCTACAGATAGGCTGTCTGCGTTTTCAGTAAGAAGTTTTAAATTTCTCCTTTTAACCACAGGACGTCAATGACTGGATTGGACCACCAAGTTACTCGGATGGGTCAATAAAGCCTGTTACAATCAACGCAGACACTACCTGTGGCAACGACTGGGTTTGTGAACATCGCTGGCGTCAAATAAAGTAGGATGCTGTGGAGAAAAAATGAGTAAAAGCAGTTGCTTTTGCTCCATGTTCCTTGTGGCTTTAGAGCTCTTGCAGCCCCCGTGACAGCCGTTCCTTGCGTTTTCAGGAACATGGTTATCTTCCGTAATGTGGTGGACGGTCAGCCTTTCTCCAACTGGTGGGACAACGGCAGCAATCAAGTAGCTTTTGGCCGTGGTAATAAAGGCTTCATCGTTTTTAATAATGATGACTGGTAAGTCAGTGGGAGAGACCCCAGAGAGAAGCATAGCATCCCTCATCAGCAATACTGATGGGAAGGGGAATGTCCTCTTCTCCGGATGAGAACGATCACTACAGCCTGAGCTAGAGTCATGCAGTTGCAGGCCAGGTCTAGAGAGCCAAAACGGGAGCAGAGGGAGCGAAGCAGGGATAGGATCAGAAAGCTCACACTTTACACTGCCCTTCAAAGTAAGGGAGTAGCATCAGGTTCAGAAATCCTGTACCCAGTTTGAAATATCTGTTTGTGAAAACAATGGATAAATAGCATTCACTTATTTTCACGTAGGAATATGAATGTCAGTTTGCAAACTGGCCTGCCTGCTGGTACCTACTGCGACGTTATTTCTGGACAAAAGGAGGGCGACAAATGTACTGGAAAACAGGTGTATGTTTCTGGTGATGGAATGGCTAATTTCCAGATTAGTACCAATGCTGAAGATCCTTTCATTGCAATTCACGTTAATGCCAAGTTATAACTCAGGAGAAATGTCCTTCTCCATTTGATCTGTGTTTTACTGCTTCCCCCATAGGCAGTTCCCTGGTATTGGAGCATGAGTGATTCTCTGTATCTAGTGAATAATAAACGGCAATCAAATAAAAGAGTAATGTTTTTTCCCTTAATGAATTGGATTGTAACTTTATCATGTCATAACTAGTGGCAATGCGGTGGTGGGTTTTAAGGCAATGCAGCACTCCATTTCCCACATCAGGGAAACACGGGAGAAAATAAAGTAAATAAACCCCCCCAAACCAACACCTGGGTAAGTTAAAATGCAGTATTTCCAAGGCCGATACATGCACGCACATCTGTATGGCAGAGCAGCCACGTTGTGGGCAGTCAGCTGAGAGTGGTGCCTACGCACGCATTTTCTCCATTTCTTGCGACGAACCAAACCCAAGGTCTGGGTCATCAGAGGAAGCTGGGCCGTACCAATCCGTTACTGCAGCCTGTGCCATCGGCCAAGTCGCCTGGTTCGCAGTCAGCTTGTGCCGGCACAAATCAAAGCCACCGCTCTCCTAGCGTCAGCCCCGAAGCCTTGCTGCAAACAGGCGTTCAGTGGGGCTGCTCCAAAGGTGTCTGAGAAGCCAGCTGTGCATCCAAGCATCGCTTAGACCTCGTGACAGTGGCTGAAGCACAGCATACTCTGGTCTCTGGTGCGTTAGGCTTGCTTATTGTGTGACACCTGGGAGAATTACGCAGACGGAGCACGGACTTGGCGGCTTTCCCAACTTCATTGCCAGTCGTGAGAAAACGTCGAGGTAAATGTGAGAGTGCAGCCCTCGCGTTAAATCAGAACGTCTGCTTGGCCAAAAGTACTCATTGTGACCCACTCTGGAGGGGCAAACGGAAGAGGAATGCTGGGATTCAGTATTTTTGAGGTCAATGTGTACTTTCACGGGCTGTTTCCCTTTTGTGGCAGGGGAGAGAGTGCAGGGGCGTTGGGGTGGGTATTGGCTCTCATCGTGGCCAAGGGCTCAGAGTGCCTGGCAAGGCGGTCACGGTGCGGGAGGAAGGGGCCAGGTAGCGTCCCTGGCCCGGAGGCTGGACCTACCGTCTGTCTGCCTTGCTCGCTGCGGCCAGCACCGCCTTGCTGAGGGCAGGGGCCTGCTGGCAAAGTGCGGCCCCTGGATCTGCTCACTGGAGAGGTGCCAAAGATTGGGAGACCCATGTGGCAGGACGTCAATAGCCATTGCAAACCTGTTGGTTGCCCCCAGGGCCGGGTCAGGGAGCCCTCCTGCCACTTTGAAACATATTGGCACTGCCTGCTGTACCCTTGGTTGTTTAAGCCATGCATTCAGCTCTAGCCCTCAGGAACTGTGTGATTCTGTGCTAGCTGTTACCTACTCCCAAATGTAATAGTCAGTCTACCCTTAAAATTACAAATCCGCCCCCAAGCCCCAGCTATTGTGGCAAATGATCGAAATGACACAGATTGATCTGATGTGTCCATAAATAAACAGGAGGCACTGAATATGGAGAAGGGTATGTCTGTGCCTGTGAACATATGTGGAACCACTTTTCAACTACGTTGGAGCACAGGGAGTGTTTTGCCTGCTGTGGATTCAGTCTTAGCTCTGCATTTAACAGTCGAATTAAATAAAACATGGAGAAAAAGAAATCATGCAACAGTTTCCTTATATGTAAGTAAAACTTCATGGGCCAGATGTTCACTGCTTTGAAAGGACCAGAGCAGCATCCGGACTTTGTTTTTTGTTCCTTTTATTTCAAGCTTTTTGACATATTGCCGTATAATTTGAGCACAAAGAAGATGAAGAAAGCAACAGTGTCATCCAGAGTAACTCCAGGTCTTTCAGATGAGTCAAGAAATCCAGAGTTACAGTTAGCTTCACGGTTGATCTTTGGTTTTCCAAAAATTATTAGCACTAAGACATTTTTATCATTATTTTTATCATTTCTATTGCTACTCTCCTATACATAAAGTGATGTCACTAAGGCCTTAATTTTGTATGCCAGTAATGAATGGAAATTTGAAGTCCTGTTATGAAATTTATCAAGTTTAAAGTAAGATATTTGCTGGGGCACAACAGGATGTCTAACACATTTGCTGAAGTGTAAGATTTCAGAATTTTTTGTGGGCATTATGCAATATTTCATTTTCTGTTGCAAAGTAGTCCTCACTTGCATTGGCCAAACAGTGAGTTTAACTGAGTAATGTCAAAACCTGTTGTAGGCTGCTATTCTAAATTTTGTTGCATTATTGCCAGTCTCAAGCCTTTAAACTAACTCCTCAAACCCTAGAAATTCTGAGATTTGAAAGAAACTAATGGTTTGGATTTGGTTTTTATTTTCACTCCAAGTTTTGAGTTTTCCAGGTACACTCTATTCTTGTTTTTATATTTGAGTTTGAAATTTAAACATGGAAAAAGGCCCCAAACCTAATCAGCTGGGATTAAGCACATAAAAGTAAATATTTCCATTTTCAGGGCTATACCATGTAGCTGACTGGAAGAAACTTGACTACGAGCAAAGGTAAATACTGTTGCCTTTTTCACATACTATCAGGTTATCAGACTGGTTTTAAAGCGAATGGAAGAAAGATGATGGGTAGTAGTAGATTATTTTTCCTTTGGGATCTGTGCGATTTCTCTTCCAGAGAAGTTTAACTAGTTCTGTTACACAATTTCCTTTTCGGTTCCTTCACTGCAGAAGAGCATGAATGCAGTTGCTGGGTCATGAGGAACCACTCAGCTGACATTTGTGGGGCAGAAGGTGAATCTGTCCATCTTCACTTATGAGAAATAAGATAATAGTGTATCTGAGAAACCTGCCTTTCTTTCCTCCTTTTTTTGTCTCTGATTTGGCTGGTCCAGCTGCCCTCTGTTCTACTCTTTTCTACTGTGCTTCCCCACACCTTTGCCACAGTTTTGCTTTTCCTGCTCTTCTGCCTCTTCTGTCACATGCCGAGTACCATTTCAATCCTAGTCAGCTTTTCCTTCGCGCTCCTTGGAAAGCTCAGAGGAGCTGTGTTAGATTCAGGCAGCCATGAAGAGGGAATGCTCTTCATATTTGTTTAGTCTGTGAGAGAGAAAATCCATATAACAAGTTGCAGCCCATATAAGGGGCATTTTCACCTCTACTGTTTGAACAATTTGATTGTTTATAGAAATATAATGTCCTCTTGGATAAAGTAGAAAACAAACAACTCAATGATGAGTTTATGGAAGCTTTTGCATTTATGGTACACCAAATGGTAAAGTGACTTGCTACCGATGGCGAGTGTTGAGGAAACCTTTAAATAAAGAACACAATGGATATTTTCTTTATACGGTGCTGGAGCAAGAGTGGAATAAGACTGTAACTACTATCCTGTAACTACCTTCTTCAAGCAATATGAAGCCTATAATGGTACGATTTGGAATAGCTACGTTTCATAGGTACCATAATTCAAACTAAGCAGAACTTTGTACACATCAGCATGTTGTTCAAGCATGGTTTGTTTTGTGCCATACAACATATGGAGGCATTTAAGGGAAGTAGACTGGAACAGAAGGAAGATCAATGAAGAGATAATTAATTTGCAGTGTAGGTACGAGAAAAATTCCTTGACTTATTTCACCCAGATGGTCTATAAGTATTCATTATTGGTAATGATATCCCTTAGAGAACATTTTAGGGACAGTCGCTAAATGGTTTTACAGAGAAAGTTTAAGACTTCACCAATTCTTCTTGTGAACTTTATTATGGTCCTCTAGTTGACCATCTTAACCTCTGTCATTTCTACACTAAGAAAGTTTTGGGGTGGTGTTAGATCCTGAACAGTTAACACTAGCAAAATCAATGAGGAAGAATTTAGATTTTTCTCATTTAATTAATTGTACTTGTGTTTAAAAGGGTGCTAAAGAAAGAAATGTCCTTTGCTTTTTAAATAAATGTTGTGATGAGGTGCTTTAATTGCAGTGGGGTGGGAAAGGCAATGGAATATTGTCAGTTTTGTAAGTATAAAACACTCTTCACTTAAACTTCTGACAATTAAAACACAGAAAAAGAACAAAAAAATGAAGCATAGCAATAAACGTCATTTTCCTGTTACGTCCGTTTGTTTTGACCATGTGTTCTCTGGATATGTTTAAACAAAGCACACTGCACTGAATTAGGCAGAACACAGGGTTTTACTAGTGGAGAAGCTATCTAAGTAAGTTGTAAATTGGACATCTTTAATGTTATCAGTAGATTACATGAGGAAAGTAAAGTACAGAAATGTCCTCACAAAAGTAAAGTTCCTTAGTCCCCTTAGGACCTAATATGAAATGTTGAGCCTGGAGCTATATGACCTATTATGCTATAAACTGTCAGCTATTGCATTGCCTGATCTGGTCAGAGCAGTATTACATTTTTGGTGAATATTTATGGTATAATACTTTTACTTATGCACACTAAAACAATAGTAATCAGATTGAAGACATCAGCATCTGCAAGCATTTCCTTTAGAACAGGGAACAATAATTCACTACTGAGCTGTGCAACTTTTCTGAGCTACCTGTGTAGCTTTCTGTGAATATCGGCTAAACATGTTTTCAGTGCCAAATCCCATATTTTATCAGACTACGAGGGAAAGCAAAGTATTCCAAGTGGCTTGAAGACAATGATGTGGCTCAAAGAAAATGTGGTATAGTATTTCACCTTTCTCTATTTGACTACTATGGCATTGTTTATACCCATACAATTAAAAATAAAAACTTAAAAGAGTGTTTTATATTCCTTTTTTGTAACCCAGAAATGCAAAACTAATAAAACCAGCAGACTTAGCATCGTAGTGACCTCAACTACCTCCCCAAATGAGACTGACTAAAAGGCCTGTTAAAAGCATGGTGTGGCATTTTATTAACCTTCTGCATGTCTATTCACCCAAAAGCAAGAAAACAAATAGCTCTTGAAAAAATGTATCCTGTCAAAAGTTTCACCTCCTTTGAACCAAGTGAAATGTTGCATTCTTGGAGTAAAAGTCAGTGAAAAAATGCCACTTGCTATATTTAGCCAAGAGATCTTCAGTTTAGGTAGCCATTTGACCACGGCAGAATCTCAGAGATGGAGATGGCCAGTTTTTTGTTCATTCAAAAATATACTGCAAGTAGTACCATAAAATACAAATTCACAAACATTATTCATTTCAAATAATATATATTTCATGGCTTCATTTGGTACCCTGTGCATTGAACATAGTTGTTTCCTGCAAAACTTTTTACACTGTTTTTATCCATATCTAGTAGAATTCTGCACACAAAAATGAGATTGTTGTAATCTGGTCTCATACATCACAAGATGATTTGTCCTTTTAGTGGTTTTAATCCATGGAGTTAAAAATTATGTATTTGTCAGATAAGGTGAAATAAACAGTGTATTTAGAAAAATCATGAACTTCTAGTGGATTGTCTATGAGTGGACCAGACGGTTAAGTTTACTGAGTTATTCATAGGAATTTATTTTCTCAGCTCAGTGCAACAGCAAAAATGGAAACTTTTGTTCAGCTCTGCATGCCTCTGTGTCAGCTTATTATTTCCCTGAATCACTGTTCTTTTTCTAGCAGAAGAAAGAGTTCTGTAAGGGGAAGCTAGCAGTCTATTGTCTTTTTTATAGAGACTGTAAAAATTTTATTCAAGTTATCATTTTGTTTTAAAGGGAAACAAATGAAAAACTCAACACATAACACTAACTTTTTAATTGCTGATCATGTGCTTGGTTCCTTTATCTGCAATCTATGTTTTTAACAGTCTTAGTCTATTAGCCTCACCGCACAACGTATTCTGAACAATATGCAGATACTTCCTTTGCAAACATTTTCATGCCATGGCAATTTTCACTTTGCCTTCATGTTAAATCAGAGCGATAGTAAGAAAGAATGCTACTAGAAATAATGCTACTAAATATGTTGCCTTTCAGATGACATTTAATACAAAGGTCTTGGTCATAAATATTCCAGTGACACTGTTTGAGGTGATAGTGGTGAATTATCTCCAGTTAACTAGAAACAAAGTGAAAGTGCTTGGGTTTTCACTCAGTTGGCACACCAAGTGCTCTGGGATAAATAGCCAGAGCATTTAATGTATGATAAAAAAGCAACTTACACTCTGTAGGAGAGCCGTAAAGCGTGAGAGATTCTGTAGCACTTGTGAGTTGAAAATGGAAATGCCAAACATTTTGTCAGAGAATGAAATTCCATTGTCTTCCTTGGTCCTAAACTAAGAATTAGATTGCGTTATCCAGCCACCAAGACTGGTGTAAGAAGTAACCAGCTTAATTAACTGCATTATACTTCCTTATTCCAAGGATTTTTTTTCCTTCTTCCCTCCCCAGAAAAAAAGAAAGGGTGATGTCATGGTAAATCTACACCACTACCATCATACTTTGTTTTTCATTGTAGTTGTGAAGAAAGCCTTTGGAACCTTAGCAATTTCTGCGTGTTCGTAGTTGACAAAGAGCAATGACTGTGGATGCTAATTTCTGCAATGTTCTGAATAGTCTGTGGAGCATGAAGTCAGTCAGAAGACCTTTGAAAAAAGATAACTTTTAGAATTTGGGCAAGATGACTACAGGGAACTCATTATGTTTACAGTAATGAACATTCAGATATTTGCCTAATTTACATTGGTATTATTCCTGCGCTGTTCCCTTATAGTGTGTGTGGGAGGCAGTCACTAGAATTTTGATTCATTATCTTACAGGACTTCGTGGTATATTTTAAGTATTGGAATTCGTCTGTATTTAAAATGAACTGTTTGTTACACCATTATTGTCCAAAGTCTTCTGTCTTCAAGATTTTGTAAGTATATCTGCGTCTTGGGAATTGTCAAGACTAAGCTCAAATAATTGCTGCCTGAGCTCATAGGATAAAAACATTCACTTGCAGAATAGCCATTGACTGAATTTAGGTCATTTAGATACTAACCAAGTTGAATCTCACCAGTCATAACGTTTAGCAGCAACAAAAAGAAGTGGAAAAGAACATTGAATTGACTCAGCCAGATTAACACCAGTGTAAAAAGGGTAATTTTGGCTTTTTTTTTTTTTTTCTTTCAGGTGTTTTCTTCTTGTTTTTTCCTGTGTCTTCTTTTCTGGCACTAAAACCAAAGTGAATGTAAAAAGCCTCTTGTATAGCCTTAGTTAGCAAGAAAAGTGACGTAAACAAGCATTTGTTAAGAAGTCATTGGGTCAGAGCCCACTGTTAAAAGCACAAGAGGTGCAGCAGCATTGGTCTGTGGACCTACTAATGCTTCCCACAACACAATACCATTGCAAGAATAGCATTTTCCCAAATGGAAGTTTCTTGGAAATGTTGGTAGCTTCACAAACATATAGCCACACCTCTCTACAGACATCTGAATATCTCTGCATTTGTCTTTTACTCTCCTGCTTTTCAGCAGTTGTAACCACCATGTTGATCATATTTAAACATATATCATTCTCATGGTCTGGCAGAAAATGGCAGGACAATATCTTACTGTGAAGCTGCAGCAAGATAGTAGGGGGATCAATAACACATAGAGTGAACGTGGATTTCCATGAACTAATCTCACTGCACCTCAAACAAGTTCTTCTGAACCCTATCAGGACAGACAACGGGGTATAGCAGTAACTAAGGCAATAAAAGCTAATAACGCACAAGGAAAAAAAGATTAGCTTTCTCAGCCTGGGTTCTGTGTGCATTTCTGGCTTCATACAAATACTCCTTGAATCTACCCTTTACCAGACAGTGCAGCAGGTGACGGACAGCTGATACACGCAGTGATGACAGTGACAGGACAGAGTAGTCAGTGGTGGGCAGACAGCATGGCAGAACAATTACATAAGAGGTAAGCTAGAAGGAATACAAAAGTTGACAAATACGATACTG
>VYZW01047185.1:0-21637 GCA_013401315.1 Balaeniceps rex
GGGGGCTCCCCCGGCGCCGCGCCGGGTGGTGCGGGGGTCCCGGTGGGCGCCGTCGGGGCAGCGCCGCCGCTCCCGCTGCCCAAACGCCCCGGCAGCCTCGGAGGCGGGGAAAGGAAGGAAGGAAGGACGGACAGACGGACGACAAAAATCACCCGGCTCCACAACCCACCCGGCTCCGCCGCCCGCCCCATCGGTGCTGCGGGCACGGCGGCTCCCGGCGGGGTCCGGCCGGGGGAGGGGGACAGAGCGCGGCTCCTTCCCCGGCAGGAGGGAGCGGGGGGCTTCCCTCCACCCCCGCACCCCCCCGGGCTGGGGCCAGGCCTCCCCCGGCAGCATCCCTGCCTGCCCCCCCCGGCGCCGGGGTACGGCGCACGGCCCGGCCGCCTCCACCGCGCCCGCGGGTTTGGTTTTTCCCTGTTTCATAGATCCCTACCTGTACCTACCCACCTTCAAAAAAACCCCCATAAACCGCAGATTTTTTTTTTTTTCATTTGTTTATTTATTTATTTATTTACTTATCGCTCCCGAGAGGGGGAAAAAAAAAAACCCCAAAACCATCGATCGGCGAAGGCTGGCGATAGTTTTTAAATATTAACACAAACCCACGGGAGAGCAGGATTTCACCTCCCCGCGGGGCTCCCGCCCCGGGAGGAACCCCAAACCTCCCGCAGGCCTCTTCCCCGGGCTCCAGCACCCCCAGCAGTCACCCCCAAACGAAAACAACCCCCCCGGCTCCAGGAGGGCACGCTCCTATCGCGATAGCCGCGGCGACAAGTGGCAGCCCGCCTCCCTCCCACCCCCTATTTAGGGGATTTGGGGGTTGGTTGGCGTATGACCCGAGGGGGGGTACCTCCAAAAGCGAGGGGGGCACCCCCGCCGGGATGGGAGTGCCCCAAAAAGGGAGGAGTCAGCCTCTCCGGGAGGGGGGTACCCCCAAAAAGGAGGGGCCACCCCGCCGGGAGGGGGTTACCGCCAAAAGAGAGGGGTCACCCCGCCGGGAGGGGGTACCCCCAGAAGCGAGGGTCTCCCCGCGGGAGGGGCCGGTCCCGCCGGCGAACCGCGGTGGCGGGGCGCCCTCTGTCGCCTGCTGTCCCCGGGTTCGCAGGGCCAGGGGGAGACGGACACCGGGGGGGACACCCCGGGGGACCCCCGGGCGCTGCCGTGCGGGTGCTGCATCCCCCGGGGCGGGGGTCCCACTGGCTCCCAATGGCTCCGCAAGAGGCAAGAGCGGCTTTTCCCCGGGGGGAGAATTCACCTTTTTATATTCACCCCCAAATCACCCACCCTGGGTCACGGCCCAACGGGGCTCCTGGGCTCAGTGCACCCCGGCTCTGGCTTAGCACAGCCCGACACAGGACTCTCCGACCTAATGCATCTCCCCAGAGCTTTTTGCTCCTTTGGAGTAACGGTCCAAAGGCTCAGGAAGGGAGAATTCAGGGAGAATTCAGTAAAATCGGCGACGTGGCTACCGGACACGACAAACATCATCGGTTCAAAGATCCTGTCCGCTCAGCTCCGCGCTTGCCGCTGCCTTCAGCCAGTTTGGGTGAGGTGCGGTTCGCTTTAGCATCATTTTTTCCCGCTGAACACGAGGTGTGGGAGGCGAGCGCGTGTTTTCAGCATGGCTGGATTTGGTACAGAAGTTCCCCGGCGAGTTCCAGAGGAGGAGCAGAGAGGCCGTAACGAGAATTTACCCTCGCAATAAACTCACCCACCTTGGGGCCTTCCTCCTGCGGCGGCACAGAGGTTAGCGTGCTGCGAGCACGTCTGGCACCTCGGCACGAGGAGCGGCAGGAGGCTAACGCGCACCCAGAGCTCTGCGGGCGCCAGCCTCGCACCGCTCCTTATGAAGTGCCGTTTCCCCCGCCGGGCAGCAGGACTTTGAATTTTGTTGCCGACAAAGATGAGGTTTTTCTACCTCTCATCACCCGCCCCGTGCGTGGACTGGGAGCTGCGGAGCGGCAGAGGAGAGCTGCTTTCATGAGAGTCCTGTTCACTTGGATTTTCACCCAAAACGTTCACTCCTCAGCTAAAGAGGACATTCCTACTGTTGTTGCTCCAGGACCCAACACTTAAATCCAGTTTTGGCTTCTCGGGCTGCTATTGCACCCGTCTGTCCCACGATGCCCTGCCCGGGACATGAAGGACCTTCCACGCAGTGCGTGTTGGACAAGCAGATGCTCTCCTCATCCCGCTCGTCCCCTGCGCCACAAGGAGCGGCGGTGTCCCTCCCGCTCTGCGTGCCCAGAGCATCATCGGCGTGCACATTTTGGGGACGTGGTGCTGAGGGTGAACTGCAGCAACCGCGTCCTCCCGCTCAGACAAAGGCTTTGTCTCTGGAGCGCAAGGACACGCACTTTCTGAGCTACCCGAGCATTTGCATTCGGAAACGTGGCCAGGCGAAGGCGGCGGCTTGTCTGAAGGTAGCTGGATGCGGGACCGACCCAGACGGCAGCAACGGGCATCTCTGCTCCTGTAAATAACCCCGGTCCTGCAGCCGCCACCTCCTTCTCCCTTCTTTCACAAGGGCAGCCTTCCACACCGCCAGCCTGAGGAAACCTGCTAAAATTAATCTCTCTTAAGAGAGCAGAAAAATATCTGTGCTTGCCTTACAAGAAACATTTTTTAAAAATACCTAGCACGATAAAAATTGAAAATTTTCAGCGGTGTCTTATTCAAACATGCCTGGTTGGGTTACCGAGAAACACACCGGCCATTTAAAAATGACTTCTTCTCTTTAATATTTAACCAATATTTATTTTAAATTTAATTTTTAAATTACGTTCTTATTTGCACTGGAAGCCATGACTCGAGGAGCCATCGCTCCCTTCCCAGGGGTAGGAGGCCAGTGACTGGCGCAAAGCTTTGCCAGGAGTCGGGGCGCTTTTTTGGCCGTCTCCCTCGCAGCCATGCCGATGCCAGCGAGCGCATCCCGCTCCCTCTTCCCCGGCGCTCCCAGGGACGGGCGCTTGCCCTCTGCAGCCGCCCGGGTTGCAATGGCAATTTCGTGTACGGACCAGGGCAGCGCAGGGCATTGCTGGGAGGGGGAGGATGCTTCCGAGCCGAGGCTCACGGCTGGGCTTTGGCACGTAACCGTGGCCGGAGGCCGAGCGGCGATGAACCGCGTGCCCTAAAGTGGGAGAGGGCGAAGCCCTGGTGCTGCGTTCGCCTCCCCTGTGCCCCCACGCTGCGTAACCAGGCTGGTCTCTGCAAAAGAAAATAATAATTAAAAAAAAAAAAAGGAACCCCTTACCTTGTTCTTGACAACAAACAGGGTAATTATCTCCCTTCTACTGATAATTATCATAATTAATCCAATATAATGAACTCTCCCAATTGCACTGCTGTTTCAAAATAAATGCATGGGCTATTCCCCCCCCCCCCCCCCNCTTTAATTGAGGAAGGGGCTCTCCTGCAAGAGGGAAGCAGTCGTGTCCCTCAAGAAGAGAGGCATTTCAATAACAAGAAGCAAAAGGAGCCCGCGCGGCTGCAGATCTTGTTCGAGACAAAAGGCAACCGGCCTGCCAGGAAGGGAGACGGCCTGGCGCGCTTGTACAGTGCCACCGCAATCGCCCTCGGGATTTATTGAGGCCTTCCCCTGATAAGACATGAAAACGACGGTGGAATCGCCGCACGGAGGTACTCGAGGAGGAGACGGGAGCGGTTGGGTCCGAGCCGGGGAGAGGGAAGGGTGAAGGTGGAGCTGGGGCAGGGGAGCCGCCATCGCCCCGGTGCCATGTGCTGCCTGCAGCATCCCCTCTCGCTGGCTTCATTCCCAGTTTGTTCCTTTCGGATCCCTGGAAGGAGCTCTTTGTGAGGGCGAGGGGCTCTGCTGGGCTGGGAGCATCCATCACGCAAACAAGAACAGACGACTAGAGGAGGGCGGTGAAGATGATGATGATGCTTCACGCTTCTGAGCTGGGGAAATACGATGGAGAGAGGCTGAGCATCCTCACCAAAGCCCTCTGGGCAGTTCCGTGGCAGAGATAAAAAGATCCCGGCTCTCCAGCACGGCCTGATCCCAAGGCCACGTTCAGTGCCGGCTCAGTGAGGCGCGCCAGGGTCCCGCTCCAGAGTTCCTGTAATTTCCGTGGGGCACGTCAGGAAAAAGCATCCTTTGCTCATTCAAGGATTCAGATGGGAACCATGGGAATAAGTGACATTCCGTGGCGGGGAGAGGTTTCTCCCCCATCCGTGGAGTTACCTACGCACTAAACCAGGCCCTCGTCAGCTGCGGCGCCGCCGGGGAATTACCACAATTACACCATATAATATTGACTTAACTATTTGAAGAACTCTACAGCCAAGTCTCTCCTAATTAGATTCAACATTTAATGGGGCTTCTTAATTCATGAAAATATTTTCCAAGGCTTTAACAAGTCTAACAAAGGACGAGTCAGGAGTATGCAAAATTTTTGTCGTTTTAATGGCTGATCGAGAGCCCAAGGATATCTATCTTTTTAATACTGGAATGATACCCCCCGGTCCCACGTTCTCCAGGACCCCATTGCAGACAAACTCACTTCATCCGCAAGCGTACCCGAGGATCCGGCCAGTCGGGACATGGCCAGCGTGGCTATTTTTGGCGTATTCCGTCCTCCAGGTGCTATTTTGACGTTCCTCCCCACTCTGTAATTATTCAACATGCCAGTGAAGGTAACGAGTTGCTGGAATCGGTGGTTGGCACCACAAGGTAAAATAAAACCCTGGAAGTGCCTGAAGAATGTAACGGGGTGGGGGTGGGGGAATAAAGTCCCATTATTGTCCCCCTCGGGGATGGAGGAGGTCCCGCCGGCTCGCCGGGATGCTCGGTGAGTGTCGGCCCCGGCACCAACAGGGACAACGATCTCCCAAGAAGCAACTGGGAAACCCAAGAGCATTTGCAAAGAGCCCCTGGGTGCGACGACAGCCCAAGGTAGGGACCTCGCTGGTCCACGGCACCCAGGGACGGCGCGATGGGCGACAGTGGGACCACAGCTGCCACCGAGCCCCGGCGGGGCTGCCGGCAGCGGGCATCTGCCACCGTGTAGGATGCGGGTATGGGGAAAAAAGCCCCCTCTGAGGAGCCCACCAGCAAAACGGTGCCTTCTGGAAAGGCTCTGAAGCAAAATAAACAGAGTGCATCTGCTGGCTGTTTACCGTGGCCCACGTGACGCCCCGGCGCTGGTTTTCTCCACGAGCACATCTTGCTGGGTAAACAAGATGCGCAGGCATCTGGAATGATGTCCGGGGGCAGAAGGCTCGGTGTGAAAAACCTGGAGCACAGGGATTCATCCCGGCGCGTGGGGTGTGCGGGGCTGCTCCAGGAGATGCCCAGCAATGCCGACTTCCCAGATGGAAAAAGAAAGGAAGAGAAGAGAGTCTTCCTCACCTCCCAGGAAAGTCCTGCCATGGACGCTTTCCTTAGCTTCGTCCCCAAAGGCCCCTGGCAGGCAGGGGAAGTTCTACCTGGCTGCCCAAAGTATTCAGGTTTTGGTTTCATTCAGGGGAAATATTTTTTATGTTTAATTATCAGTTTCTGAAAACTGAAATGTCTTTGGTTTTACAATAAGAAAACAAACAGAAAAAATTGAATATAGAGACTCCTCCCAAAACCCTCGGCTTTAAAAACTCCCTGTTATTTCCTAACAAAACCCCTTTCTGCTGGAAACCTTCCAGCCTGGCGTAGTCTGAAGGTGCTTCAGTCCCCGTAGAGACTGAGGGAGGAGGAACGCGGCGGCTTTCGTTACCGAGTGGGACAAAGCAACCCCGCTGCAGCCCAAGGTGGTCCAGAGCGTCGCCCAAGGTCCAGCCCATCGCCCCCATCACCTGAAACGGGCACCCGGTTACCAAAGACTTAACACATCCCATAAAACCAAAGAGATGCGACCAGCTCAACCAGGCGCTGGGGCATCGCGCTGCGCCCGAGCCCGTCGGGAGCTGCCGATGCTCAGCCTGCAGCAGGGATGCAGGGATGTCTCCGGCTGGAGAACGGAGACACGGGGACTGCAGGGCCCGTAGCCATCCAGAGCCCGAGATAACTGCGGAGGAACTGCGCCTACGAGCCCTCGGGCCGTGGACGAAGGGGGCTTGAAGGGGTGCTGTTGGTGTCGGAGCGCGGGGACGGGGGCGTGCAGAGGCTGCCCGGGCTTTCGCATCGCAACGGGAGGCTGCTTGCCCAGGAGATCAATCCCCGACAGCTTCGCCGAGGACTCTGACGGACATTTATAGCCCTCTGAGTCATTACCGGCCTTGTTTAAACCAGTTATACCTGGCCAAGACCTTTAAAATAGCTTCATTTATACTGAAAGGCTCCTCTCGCGCGCGGCGGGTATAAATAGCAGGGCGAACCGCGCGCCGAGCGCGACAGCTCCTCCGAGCTCGGGGAGCGAGGCGGCACGCTTTACTCAGAGCCTCTGCGTCACCCCCCCTCTGTGTCACCCCCCCACCGTCCCCTCCAGCTGCCAGGGGGGGTGCAGGGGGCCGGGGGAGCCCGCTGCTCCCAGGGGACCCTGTCTCCCCGGGCGCCCCATCCGGAGCCGTCGGCTCACGAGAACGAGGTGTCCCTGGCAGAGCCGCCGGCAAAACAGCCGGAGCGGAGATTTCTGCTCCGAAAAAACACAGGAGCTTGCCTGGGACTCAGACCCTGTCTGTGAGTCTGCGGTTCCTTGACCACTAATAGCAGCCCAGGATCACCCAATAAATCTGCTCGGGGTCAGCCGCGGGCGCACAAGCCCATTTCTGTGCGACCGGTGCGAGCGGGACGCGGAGCCCGCCCCGGGGCGAGGGGTTGGTGCCACCCCAGTGGGGCGAGCCCGGGGCTGCCAGGACATCCATACCCTCGCCGCCTTGAGCTCGGCGCAGCCGATTACGGTGGTGTTTTCGGTCCAGGATGGGCACCCCATCCCAGGGGCACCTGCCTCTGCCATGGGCCAGCGATACCCATCGCTAGAGCTAGGGGTTAGTGCCACCTGCAACGATATTTTAATTCCGCCCCACTCGTTTCCAGGCAAAAAACTTAGTCTTGGCTTGTGCTGTTAGAATCGAATAGAATCGAATAGAATCGAATAGAATCGAATAGAATCGAATAGAATCGAATAGAATCGTTAAGGTTGGAAAAACACCTCTAAGATCATCTAGTCCAACCATCAACCCAACAGCACCATGCCTACTGAACCAGGTCCCGGTAACCCCGGTAAACCATGTTCGGATCCAGGAAAGTTTTGACTGCGTGATTGGCTTAATTTTTGCCAAACAAACATTTATCTGGCTCAGTAATGCTTTCTTTCTGCTCAAAAAAAAAAAGATCTTTCCAATGAAAAAACCCCACCTCCTCTTGAGGACAAGCGTTGGGCACCTGCTCGCAGCCCCGAAAGCAGCTACGACGAGGCTGGTGGGAAACGAGGCGTTTTTAGGAAAAGGCAGCCCGAGAGCTGCCTGTCCCAGGCAGGAGGTGCTGACCGAGCTGCCATGGCCACCGGCATGGCTCGTCTCAGCCAGACTTTCTCCCAGGGGCCATATCCTGCACGCTGCTGAGACCCTTTCCCCCAAAAAACTAAGCCAGTGCTTCCCTCCCGGCAAAACTTGCATCCCTGGGGGAAAAGCGCGGAGGCAGCAGAAGCATCCCCACCAGGGACCAGCACCTCGGCCAAGTCCGCGGCAGATGATCTTGTTTTGCCCCCTGCGACGGCAGCACGTACCAGGCAGCGGGCTGCTAAATAAAGTGCATTTAGGCTGCTAAATAAAGTGCATGTCCAAGGGAGAGCCGTTCTGCAGCGGGGATGGAAAAGCTCCGCCGAAGGTGGTGGCTCCGGCTCTCTCCAAACATTTCTCCCCCCTCACTCTGATATTTTTTTTTTTTTTTTTTTTTTTTTTTTTGAGGAAACACTCCNTCTTCAGAGGAAACACTGCCCAAATCAACACATGCCCGAGGAATGGTTTTACACGGGTCGGACAGCACTTTCTGCTGGAAAAACTTCCAATCAGCTGCATTCACAAGCTGGGTTTATTTTTCACAGTTTTCTGAGTACGTTTTGTTTCGGTGCCAGAGTAAAGACCCAGAGGTACATATTTCAGCCCAACCTGTAACACCATCATCGTCACTGGATTTCAATGAGGAGAGGGCTTTGACCTACATTCGCAGCCCAGCCCGGGAAGGAGCCGGGGCATCCCTTAACGTCCCCGCTTTGCGATGCGTGGGACCCTGCTTCTCCTCCCCTCCCCTGGGACGCGATGC
Source organism: Balaeniceps rex (assembly GCA_013401315.1). Lineage (NCBI taxonomy): Eukaryota > Metazoa > Chordata > Aves > Pelecaniformes > Balaenicipitidae > Balaeniceps > Balaeniceps rex. Next base: position 8,216 of record VYZW01047185.1, read on the forward strand.
TGGGCAGGGGGGGGTTGAGCATCCGAGGCAGACGGGAAAACATCTGCCCCCCTCCCCGAGCAGCCGCCGGGTGTTTTGCAGCCTCTAAAGCCCCGCTCTAGAGGGGAACGGCCAGGGTGGAACAAACTTAACCAGAGCTTTTTAAAGCTCTCCCACCTTCGCCTCCTCTCTTCCTCCGGGTAGGTGTCCCGGCGGCGGCAGAACAAGACGGCTACAGAGGGCTGCTGGAAGCCGTCAGCGCGAAATACACTGGGAGGCCTTTTTTTTGCTTGGAAAATATTTCCTCGCCGCAGGCTGCGGTGACAGCAAACATTCCTGCCGGGGCTGGCGTGGGGAGGCATCACCCTGCGGCGCGGCTGGGGCGCCCGGGGTCCGGCTCCGGGGCTGCCACCGCCCGCCGGCCCTTCGCCGGGGTGTAGCAGCACCCGCCTGCTCGCCGCTCCCAGGGGAGCCGGGACCGCTGCAGACAAAGGCTTTTTATGCTTCTAGGAAGGATTCGGGTTTGGTTTTTTCAAAGGGGAGACGAGAGCAACTCACGCGTACCCCAGCACGCAGGGCGAACCCTCGCCTCCCCGCGTGCCCTGGGTTCGGGGAGCTAACGGGTCGCACACGGGGGGGGAAAAAAAAAAAAAAGAGAGGTTTGTTAAAAAAAAAAAAAAAAAGACCAAATCCGTAGCTGTCGGGGAGCAAAACCAGCCCATTAAAGTCAGGGCTGTGGTTGTAAATCAACAGAGCTGCTGCTATTTCCATCTGCCGCTAGCAGTGCCTCTCGGGGAGCGGGGCAGAGGCGGCGGGCCCCCCCACCCCAGGTGTGTGCCGGGGGGGATTTCGGCAGCCGCCGGGCCGGCAGCACGTGGCACGCACGTGGGCCGGCGAGCAGGCAGCTCCTCGCGGGGTTTGGTAGCTTCTGTGAGCCTCCGCGGGCAATACCAGCCCTACCGAGGCCAAGCCATGGGTCAGGACCTCAGGAATGGTCCTAAAGGCACCTGAGCATCCCCAAGTTCTCCTCGATTTTTGTTTTTTATGAATAACCAAATGATTATAGCTTGGAAAAGAGCTATCCAAAAAAAAAAAAAAAAAAAAAAAAAAAGANAAAAAAAAAAAAAAAAAGACATCTAAGGCATTTGTGGATATCTTCCTCCAAATATTTGCAGGTGCAAAGCTGCAGGAACAAGCACCGAATTGCCTTGTCCATTTGGGAGGGAGCCAGCCCCGACGAGCCGTGGTGGTCCGAGGGGCTCGGCTGGGCGCGCTGGCAGGCAGCAGGAGGGAGCGAGCAGCAGAACTGCTGGCTCCCCTTCTCTTCCCAAGCTAGGGAGACCCGTTCCCTGGGGACATACAAAGACCCAGTCCCACCCAGCCCTCATCCCAGCTGGGAAGCCGGGGCACTGCTTATCTCCAGCAGCAGCCTCCCAGTCTCCATAGCCCGGCCCTTTGCCGCGGCTGCCAGCCCCATCGCCCAGCTAATTCAATCTCCGCGCAGGAGACAGAGCTCCCCGAGGTCTCCTGCCAGGAGTTAAATCCACTCCTGGGGGGGAGGGACCACTGGGTCCCTGAGGGGACACGGGACCACTACACACCTCATCAGCCGTGGCTCCGTATGCAAACAGCAAGGCTTGCCCTTATCTCTGCAGATACCCATCTCTAGATGTGCTGCCCGCGCATCCTCATCCACCAGCGTTTAGTAAATGGAGTCTGTGCATTATGGCTTCTGCGCCGAGCTTTACGCTTCGGGTATGTTTTTATACACTAAAGCAGTAGGAACGGGTGTCTGGAGGCGTCACGCGTTTCCTTTAATACCAAAAGACGCCCCGGAGAGCATGTTTGTTCTTTAACCAGAAAACAAAGGTCAGAGAGCGTAGTGATGAGCGAGCAACAAAAATGTAAGAGAAGACCAGACCACAAAAAGCTGGAAAAGATAAAAAGGGAAGAGAGAGGCACGATTGCTCCTTAGCGCCAGCACTTGGGATCTCTCTTGCTCTTGTGCCTGCGTGGCAAGGGGAAGGCAGAGAGCCCATGGACCCTCCTGGCCCAGACCTCTTTCCACCAGTGCCCGGGACTGCCGAGAGCTGGTTGTGCTGGTGCCAGCGGGGACCTCGCAGGCACCTGCACCCCGGTCCCCATCCCCACCTCAGCCTGCCCTCACCGATGGGCTCTGCACGCCGCGGCGGAGGGGACCTGGCCTTCAGAGGTGTCCCCTTCCCAGGCTCCGTCAGCAAAGCTCTGCCCACGTGCACGGCGGGGCGCTTTGCACCGACACCGCTGCTGGCAGCAACCAAATCACCCTGCTTTGCCCACCCAGGTCTTATTCCACGGCAAACACGGGTGGGTCTGAGCCGTGCCCAGCGCAGGCTGCTGCCCCATCCACTCGAGCATCCCCTGCTCTGCAGGGAGGCTTTTGCCAGGCTGAGACCTCCACGGCTCCCGCTACCGCCCTGCCCATGCTGCAGAAGGCAGCGCGAGGGTACCGAGCATCACAACTTTCACCGCAGCACACAACTTTCACTACCCCCCTCCACTCCCATCACAAAAGACCCACTTACAAGGCAGCTTTCCCAATCCACAGAGGCCGTTCCCACCCGCAGCCGGAGCATCCCTGCCCTCCCCGGCCCCACTCCGTGCCTTGCCCCCGGGCTTTTTGGGGTTTTCCCACCGCAAAATGAGCTTTTTTCCCCTGCTGTCCGGTCCCCCGGCCCAGCTGCGCTCACCCGTGGGGCGTTTGCCCCCCGGGCACCCCCCTCCCGACCCCGCCGGGGGTTTGCAGGCTGAAAAGCCGCCGGCAATCCTCACATTAGCACCTCATCAGCTCCCCGGGGACCCCGGCAAACACAGCCCGCCCGCCCGAGGAAATACCCCGGGCCTTGTGATGCAGAGCCCCCCGGGCCGGAGGAGGAAGAGGAGGATGAAGAGGAAGACGCTGCTTCCTGACCCCAGGGGCACAGCTGCCCTCGGGTGGGCAAACAGCACCTGGGAGGGCAGGGATGTGGATTGAGGAAGGGCCCCCGCACCCCCGCTGCTCCCCGAGCCCCCGCACATACAGATGCTAATGGGCTCCCCACCATCCCTGTCCCCCCGCTGCAGAAGGGGACGCTTCCCCTCCTCTCGCCGTGCCGCGGGATTAGGCCCAGCGCGGGGGGCTTCGCCGCTGGCACGCACCCGGCGGCCTTGGGAGGAAGGTTCCCCGCTGCTTGGTGACGGGGGGGGACAGGATTTATTCTCCGGTGGCAGCTCGCAGCCATGAACGCCGCCGTGAAAAACGGCAGCCGCTGGCGCGTCCTTTGTTCGGGATGCTGCAAAAAAGCAGCCCCGCGGTTGCAGAGGAGATAAAGCAGCGTGTCAGTGCTGCAGAGGTCAGGGCTGGAAATTCAGCATGCTGATACCTCCCCCGGCCCGCTTTGCGGGGCCAGTGAAGGTAAACAGATGCTCTGGGAGGGAGCAGGGGAAGGTTCAGGGGAGCGCACGCTTTCTGCTCAGGCGGAAACATCAGCCAGGGCCCAGAGGAAAGAGAACGGTACCCGCAGCCCTCCCCGCTGCTGCTTGTCCTGCTCCTTCCATCCCTGCGAGGGTGAAAGCCCTCTGGTCCTCCCAAACCCTTCCAACTTGCCCACACACGGTCCCAAGCCACCTGCAATTGCCTTCAGGCTCTGCGGAGGTTATAGCGGCGACGTGACACCGGTCACAGCCTTTCTCCCAGCTTTTGGGGACTCTGTGTGCAAAGAAAGGTGCGTGTAAGAGCGTGCCCACGGGCAGGGAGGCAGCGGCACGCTGAGCACGCCGATACGCTCCCCAGGCACCCGCCGTCCTCGGCAATAAAACCTCCGATATTTTCCGATAGCGGGGAGCTCGGTGTGCCGGTGCCTGCCCTGTTTGGAAAAGCAGCCCTTAGGGTCGGCAGGAGAGCGGGGCAAGCGCCTTCCAAAGCAAACTGCAGGCCAGCTGGAGCGGGGTGCTCGGGAAGCCCTGCGGTACGGAGGGGTCCCTGCACGAAGCTCCTCGTTAGGGCGGATGGGAGCCAGCGCTCGTCGCCCCACAGGGATGCGATTATTATGACTATTGCTGCCTTGTAGAGGTGAAAAGGAGCGCTTTCTTTACAAATAAATAGAGCCGGGCTCGCAATCTGAACTTATCAAGAAAGGAGAGATGGTAGACTCAGAAAGGGGAAAATAAACAAATTTGGAAGCAAACTAACTGAGCAATCCTCCACTTATCTCCGAGTCACAAGTCCCGCTTTGCCGGGTGCCAGCCGATAACATCGCTAAGGCAATATGAGGCATCCAGCTCTCCGCAGCGCTTTAGCTGAGTGATGCAATCAGCAACAATCCTCACCTCGGCTCTTGGCAGATAAAACCTTTTCTTGTCCCTCAGACGGCCGAAATCAGCTCCTGCCGCCGCGGCTGCCCGATACTCCACGCTGGCGTTTCAACAGAGCCGGGGGGGGCTGTTTCCAAAGCCGGGTGCCTCGTGTCAAGAGCAGGCACCCGTTTGGAGAAGAGCCGATTTGGGGAGCTCACGTGCCGCAGCGAGAGGCTGCAGCCCGTGGGATGGCAGGGATGGGAATGCTGCAGGGATGGGAATGCTGCAGGGATCGGCGCTGGCTCCAAGCTCACGGCCGCCCTGCGCTCTCTCCTCCCGGCAAAGGTGTTGCTCGAATCAAGGCGCTGACCTTGTCAGAGGGCTTTTGCTCTGCCGGCTTGCCAGACCCAAGGCATGCCCCAAGGGCAAACCCCTCCGCCCCACGCAGGCTGCGTCTGCGGGGCCCACGGCTGCGCCCTGCGCTGCCTGCAGGCGGGAGCCTCCGGGTTGGTAAAATACACGTTACATCCACACCGAAGCCCTTTTGGCTTCCAAAGCCACGAGCAGACCCCAAACGCCATCTCAGGTTGGGCACCCAGGACTGCTAGTCACTTCCAAAAGCACATGGCAAAGCGTCATTTTCAAGCAGCTGTTCAGGTTGCAGCGTGATGCATAAAAGACCCAAAAATACAGAGGTGCAGTCACAGAACCCCACGTTTCTGGCAACAGACCGCTGTTAAACGTCACATTTTCCCCAAGCTGCAAGGAGAAGGCTATCGAGTGCCATGTCCCTCACGCAGATGTGGCCACACGTTCATCGGTCGCACCCCTGTCCCCAGCATCACCGGCCAAGGATTCATCCCGGAGAGACCCTCACCAACATCACCAGGGTCCCCAAACACGTTGTACGACGGGGGATGCCTGCACAGGCGCTCGCCGAGACGCCCAAGGCGGCAGTGGGCAGAGAGCTCCTGGCAGCCTTGTTTGACTGAAATAATTTTATTTGAATACAATATGCTATTTCAACAATTTTAAGTTGCATGGGGTTATTTAAGATGGATTCAGTTTTAATTTAATCAGTTTAATGGGATTTTATATTTTTAGATATAGCACCTCCAAATTGTCTGATTAACTTTTCAGAATCAATACGCTTAACAGCAAAGCATACAATTACGCAGGCAAATGATCTCCTCCGTGGCTTCTGCACGAGCCGTCGCCGGGCTTCGGTTGGCACCGTGGGGGTGCCGGTCTGCCCCTGTCCCCCCTGCTCTGCTTCAGTGTGGCAGCCCGGCCCCCCTCCCCAGCTCATTTCCCCAGGGGAAGAGCGTCCCCGGGGCGGCACGGTGGGTGGGATGCTGGAGGAAGGCCACCGGCCAGCGGGGTTTGCTTTCGCACGTCATTTTTTAATTGCAACACGTTAAAGACCCAAAGCATCCCTGGAAAAGCCGGGCTGGGATTGCATCCATCGCAGCATCACTGGCAAATGGCCCCAGTTTGCCTGGCGCTGGCACACGGGGACAGCTCCAAGCCGTCCCATCCCCTCCCCTCACCCCTTTTACCTCCCTGTCCCCCCCCGATGCGGGTGCAGGAGCCGGCCCCATCCAGCCCCGCTGGCACCAGCATCACTCCCCGCACGGGGCATGGGTCACGTACTGCCTCCCGCTCCCAATTTATTCCACCAGCCTCAAATATCCCCCTTGCTTTTGTCAAGTTGCATAATTTTTGAACTTACATACTTGAAAAATTCTTTTAGAAATGTCAAGGTGACTGGCGTATTAAAAATGAGCCAGAGCAAACAGGAATGACATTATTTTAATTCTTTCAGTGCCAGGTCATTTTCTCTGTAATAACACAGCTTAGATACCAGCCTCCTGCCCCTTGCACCATCCTCCCCATCACTTTCTCACTTGTTTTTATTTGTTCATCTGCTAGATAAAAGCGAGGGGGAGGGGAAAAAAGAAAAAGCCACCGCTGTTGTGGAAACCCCTTTCACCAGGATTTAAGAGGGTTTTTTTTTTTTTCCCAAATCCCACCGAAATTTCACAGGATTTGGGCAAATTCAAACTCTTGGAATCTCTGACCTAACACAGTTAAAACCCCGTGTTTTCTTTTAGTATCTGGGTGATTTTCTTCGGGGAAGCATTCCAAATTTACACACCGGAGCAGGCGCTACTGTAATAACCTGCCTTGGTAATACCTGGCGCATTCCCAGCCGCAGGGTACAAGGCACATCGTGCTGGTTTGCGGACGAAGGAACCGAGAAGTCAGGTCAGGACGAGGCAATCGCTCAAAATTCTGCCCTTTCCACTGGGCTATGCTGCTCCCGGAGGTGGCCAGCAAAACCACACGCCTGTATCACTCCAGTTATAGCTGGTGCCCTGTCCCGGGGGCTAGAAAACCCCTGCCATCCCCCGGCAGAGGATGCTCTGCAGGGACAGCAGGAGGACGGGCACCCCTGGACCGCAGCATCCCTGGAGATGCTGAATGCCATGTAAAATGCTGAATATCGACAAAGTGGGGGAAAAAAAAAAGCCATTTTGAGAGTCGCCTGCCCTCCCGACCCCCTGGCAGAGGGTGCTCTGAGGGACAGCGGGCACCCCTGCACCGCAGCATACCTGCTCCAGAGATGCTGAATGCCATGTAAAATACTGAATATCGACAAAGTGGGGAAAAGAAAAAAGCTATTTTGAGTCGCCTGCCCTCCTGACCCCCTGGCAGAGGATGCTCTGCAGGGACAGCGAGAGGGCGGGCACCCCTGGACCACAGCATCCCTGCTCCGGAGATGCTGAATGCCGTGTAAAACGGTGAATATCAACTAAGGAGGAGAAGGCACCTTCCCTGCCTTCCCGACCAGCACAGGGATGCTGAGAAGCAACCGGGGGAGCTGGTGACATCCGACACTGCCACAGCTGTTTGCTTGAGCAAACAGCAGCCAAGCCTTAAGGCCTCTTTCTGCTCGCCCAGCTGCCAGACCTCGCTCCGACTTCGGGCAGGAAAAAACATTTCCTCAGGTAGGGCATTAACGATGCGATTGAACCGGGGAGTTATTTTTTCCCTCCAGCTGTGCATACAGCACATAAAGCCTGCGAGTCAATGGGTGCTAAGCTCGCACTTCAGCGCTAAGCCTGTGCCATGGTGGGTTTAAGCATCTTCCCAGGCTCCGCACGGAGCACACGGCCGCACCCGGGCAGGGCACCGGCAGATGCACCAGCATCCCACCCCGGCCCCCAGCAAAGCAAGGGGGATGCCCTCTCCAGCCCAGTTTGCATCATCTTAACCCATACGGAGGGTTCCTCTCCAACCCGCTCTCCTCGCCGCTGCGGGTGGGTAGGAGGCAGAGCCGAAGGCTGAAGAGCCAGGTTTAAGGGCAGCGTTTACGCTGCTCGGGGGGAAAAAATAATCACTCGTGAAAAACTGCTGCTGAAACTGCGGCCAGCTTGCAAGCAGGCAATTAGAAACGGTGCTCAGCAGCGCTCGGGGCTAAGCCCGTGCTGAAGCACAGAGGGCAATAAACACGCTGCTGCGAGAAAAAAAAAATTATATATTTTTTCCAGTGTTTGTCCGAGCAAACAGAAGCTATTTGCAAATGGTTTTGAGGTGGTAGCGGCCTTCCTCTGCGAGTGCCAGGGACTCCAGAAAGCGCAGGGGGTGTTTCCTCACCCAGTGCAAACAGGGAGACGCGCGGCCGGCCCCCGTGCTCTGGGCACCCCGGCAAGAGCACGGCCGCCTCTCCTCCCCTCGGCAGGCGATCCGGGCCGCACCGCCTGCGGGGAGGGGTGGAAGAGGGGACCGTCCTTCGGTTTGACCATGCAAAAAAAACCAAAATAAAACGCAAGCCAGGAGCAGCACCCCAATACGAGGAGGGGGACGACGGGTGCAGAGCCCCTGCCAGCTTTCCAGCAAGGGCGCATCTCCGCAGCCAGGAGACCCACGGGCCAGCCGGGGACATTTCTGGGCTTCAGAGCCCATCCCTGCGGCCAGCACCGTCCCAGGCCGACGGGGGGACCACGGGCAGGGCAGGATGCTTTCCGGCTCTCTGGTTTCCTCCCGCCGGAGCGTGCCTGGGCAGAGTCGCTCTGCAAGGGGAGCAGCTCCAGGTTTTCTATTTATGGGCTCTATTCATCCCCAGCCGGGTTTCGGCGGTGCCCTGCCATAAAAGTTGCCTGCTCCTCTGTCCTGGCAGCCAGGAAACCTCAGCCTGCTTGAGGAGACCATAGGAAATGGCAAAGCCTCCGGCTCCGGCTCTCCAAAATAAGGTGCAGCTAAATTAATACGGTGTGAGTGACTGGCAAAGTGATGTCACCGCGGCCTTACAGCGAGCGGGGGGNTGCATCCCTCTGTCCTGACTTCATCCCACTCTTCCCAGAAATGCCCCGGCTGGGCTGGAGGAAAGGCACTGCGAAAAGCTGCAGCTCGAGACGGAGAATGCAGGCGCCCAGGGAAAAATTGGGGAATATTAAGGGATTTAACACAAAGGCGTCGCTGCCTTTCTTTCACAACGGGAAGGGAAATCCTCCTTCTCCTCCTTTTTTGTACCAAAAAGAGAAACCCTCGCACTACGACCAGGGGCTCCAAGGAACATCCCCATCCTTTCCAGCGAGGCGCTTAAGAGAATTGCGAGATTTGGTGACCACAAGCGCCTTTTCAGTTTCACCCATTTTCAGTGCTTTCCCCTTATCTGCTGGTTTTGTCCGCAGCTAAAGGGATAAACTACAGATACAACTCCCACCAAGAAGACAAGCACCGTACCCCTCGTACACCAGCATCTGGAACAAATCCTGCAGGCACTGTAGCTTCCCAGCACTCACTTGGCCGCTGCATTCCTGTACAGCACGGCTCGCTGCAATTTCCATCGGAAATTCAGACTCATCCATTACCACGTCTGCACCTAATCTAGCAGGATTTAGACAAATTCCACCGCGCTATTTAAATATTAATTAAGATTTCTCACCCGGCGCATCCTGCCTATCCTTTCAAACAGCTTTCATCCCTCCAAATCTGGGAGACGTTTTTCGAGTAGGTTTATGGCAAACAGGCAGGGGCTGGCAGGCGCCGGGGGGGATGAACGGCAGCCTGGCTGCCTTGCCATCCCCCAGACCCCTCCAGAGCCAAGCAGCCTGGCAAAGCCCTCGCTGCAGGGATGGGAGCGGAGCAGGACAACGGGTAATTAGCTGAATTACTGCCCTCTGCTCCCTGGGTTAAAAGGTTGGTCCAGTCTTGGGCGATCTGGGGTTAAGGGGTTCCTTCCCATCGCCGGAGCTCGGATAAATCCGGCTCTTTGCTCTTGCTGCTCTGCTGTCTCGCGTGGTCAAGCACACGTACTCAGCCATCACTTGCTGGGGTTGCTCTTCTCGCTTTAAGTTTGTTAAGTACACCTGTAGGCATAAGGCTTGCAAACCCACGGGGTTCAAGCGGCACAAGGGTCCCCTCCCGCTCAGCATCACCCCTCTGCCCCTTCCCCGCTTTGTCAGGGTGGTTTTCCCATAAGGTTTATTCGGCATCAGCGCCCCATGGACCAGCGTGAATATTTATGCCCATAAAGCCACGGTTTGGGTGCAGAGAGAGAACTCGTGCACAAAACCCACGCTTCGGCGCATGCAAACGAAAGCCTCACTTAAGGGTAAGAGCACGGGTCGAACCCGACAGCCCCGAGTGGGGCTTGGGGAAGAGCAAGAGGGGATGCAGACGGCATCCCACCGCCATGCCCCGGAGCCAGGCTGTGCCTCCTGCAGCCCGTGCCACGTCTCCCAGCCCGCGGGGAGGACGTGAGAAGCATTCGGATGGAGCAGCGGGCTGAAAAGCTGGGTCAGACGGGGCGCAGCGAGCCGACCCTGGCCGGTGCTCACTCCAAGACATGTCCTGTGTACCTTGGCCACAGCCCCAGCCCAAATTGGCGGCCGGACCCACGCTGTGTCCCCCCTCAGCAACAGCTTGCTAAGGGGGGGGTCCAGGATAATGGAGGTTTGGGGACACCCCTGCAGCCCTGGGGTTACCCCCCATCCCATGCATCCCGCACCTGTGGCTCCCCCATCCCCAGGCTCCCGCGGAGGTGTGAATATTTGGAGGAGCAGACACAGGGGCATTGAGCGGGGCTGTGAAACGCAGCAGTGTCTGCCACGCTCCCGGCCGGCACCGCTGAGCTGCCAGCGTCCAGGAGCTGCCGGGACACCAGCCAGGGCAGGAATAAGTAACAGCACTGTGGTTCCCCAGACCGTGTAAACAAATACCTGCTCAACCCAGCTCCTCGCCCGAGCTCCGCCGGCTGGCATCGGGGGGACGCACAGAGCCCCGAACCCCATCTCCCCCTCCGAGCAGGGATAACGCCACCTCCTCGCCCACCAGGGAGGAGAAAGGTGTTCGGGTATTTGTATCCCACCCAGGTATTCTGGGGATAAACCGGCAGCAGAACACCCTGGAAGGCGTCAGCAACCTGCCTGCGAGCGAGGCTGAGGAGCGGGCAGCTGCATCCATCCCTCGCACCGTCCAAGCAGGAACCACGTCGGTAACACACCGCGGGCTGGCGGCCGGAGCGGTGGTCACAGCGTGCACATGTGAACAGAAACACCGCCAACCTTCCAGGCTACATCTGGGCTCCCCCTTGTTTTTTTTCTTTGAGATATTCACTTTATAAACGCACAAACGGCAATAAAGGCCTTTCCCCCTTATCATCGGTATGGGGATGCACACGCTGAGCATCCTCAGCTTTTAAACTACACAGAGTTTCTTTTTGTTCATGCCTTTATTCACCAAAAATAGTCCTTTTCCCGAAAACTGGTTTTCCCCGTGAGGTAGCAGAAACCCCGAAGTTAAGAGGGACAAAAGTTTGGGGAGTTTAAAGATGATATTTTCTGGAAAACAAAAAGGCAGCCGCTGCGCTGAAGATGCCCACAGGGCACTGGCCATCGACTGAGCTGGTCAAACACCTCCAGCCGGTTACATTTTGGCCAGAAAACTGTTCCTAATCAAAGGCGCAGTTTTACCACATCTCCCAACAGCAATTTTAGGAGGGGAAAAGAAGTTTTAAAACCGGTCAGTACCTGCTTGTTTGGCATTTTTGGAAGGATCCTATCCCGACGCTTCTTAAATAAGTTTTCTTTACTGGAAACGACTCTCCGCTTGGAGATCGCAAGCGATGTTAAAAACCCCTAAAGCATTAAAAATAACATAACTGGGAAGTGCCAAACCCACCAGCTGACCGGAGCCAGCTTGCGAAGCGCGCCGGCGGGGTTTCGGATGCACCGCAGCTTTAATAATTGTGGTTATGGCACGGGGGAAATGCCCTTTGAAAACAGGGATACATCTCCGGCTAGCTCCCCTGGGTTTGCCAGCCAGGGCTGGAAGCACACCCGTAACCCCCCCAAACCCCGGTGCTGCCAGACGGGGGGGGCTCGGTTCCCGGCAGAGCGAACAGGAGAGGGCAGCAGATATTCACGTTTCGGCCGCTCGAAGCCCGAAATTCACGTTTCGGCCGCTCGAAGCCGTTCCCACGGTGCAGGCAGGAGGGGTTGGCAGGCAGGGAAACGGGGCCAGCTTTGCAAAACGCCGGGAACGCACGGATAAATCCGGCTGCATCGCCCATAGCCGCCCCCTTCGCACGCCGGCTGCCCCGCGAGCGTGGGGACGCGGACAGACGGACAGCCTGGCAGGTCTGTCTTGGGGCGCAGACCCCGACGGCCGGGTTGCACGGCAGGCAGCCGCCCCTCAAAACCAGGCAGAGCTACCAAAGCGGGGTCTGAATGCGTGCGGCTGCCCCGCACAGGGCCAGCCGCTTCGTCACGGGGAGACCACAAAGCTTTCCCCATTTCAGGCTGTCCCCAGGAGGTGACACGAGGCCCAGGGAAGTCCCAAGCTGCCGAAAAAGCCCTGCCTGGAGCGATTGCAGCCACCCAGCACAGAGGGTTACTGGAAGAGGGGAGCAGCATCACGCTTATTTTGCGAACACGCTCATTTTGGGAACAGTCGGTGCCAGCTAAATTTTGTCCCCAGCCCTCGAGGCCACGGGAGCGGGCAGCAAAGGTCGGGTAGCTGCATCGGCAAAGCCTGGCTTCGCAAAGCCTGCCAGGATTTTGCAGCAGCAGCAGCTCATGCACAGCAGGCAGAGGCAGCAGCTTCCCCGCCGGTGATTAAATGCGATAAGAAGCACGAGCAGCAGTCGCTGCATCTCTCCCCTCACTTCATCAACCATGTGGCTCCACTCAGCACCCTCTTCCTTTGGCACGGCCACAGGGAATGCAGCAGGTTTTGGAGAGAAAGCACAGAACCGTAGCCTGGCCGCTAATAAGAACAGGCAGCGGCTGTCTGTCGGAGCGCTGCATTTCCATAACCATCCCAAAAGCGTTTTTCTTTGCCCGTGAAATACCACGTCAGCGACGGTACCGTGGCAAGGTGAAGCCAGCCTTGCTCATGCCCCGCACCACCCAGCTGCCATGGAGAAAGGGAGGGCACAGACCCATCCTCAGCATTTATCAGGCAAAGGGTGGAAAAGCCGCTTTGGGGGACTCTCAGCTCTGCCAGGGACAGGCACGAAACAAAAGGCAGAGCTGCAGCTGGCAGAAAGCAAAGGGGCTTCGCTGCAATGGCAGCACCGCACCAGTTTGCGCCAGCTTCATCAGCAGAACGTCTAGATATGCAAAGCAAAGGCCAAATCCTTCCTCCTGTTAGGAAACAGGTCCCTAGCCTGAAGGCCAAAGGGGAAGGGACTCCTCCGAGGTCACGCAGGATTGCTCTGCGGCAGAGCACAGCCCCAAAGGCCCAGGACATTGCACCCACAACGCAGCTCTCCAGCAGAAACCACAGGGGCAACAAACACCGAACAAAGCAAGGCAGCCCTGCAAACACACCGCAGGACAGGAGCACCCAGCAGCTTTTCCCCACAGCACCCACCACACTCCCCATGCACCATCCCCACGCGGCCCACCGGGTCCCCAGCTCCCACAGGACCATGTGAACCAGCCTAAATTTCAAGCCAAGGAGCAACACGCTAACCCTTATCTGTTGGGGCTGCTCCCTGGGCGCACTCGGAGCCTGGTCAGCTGAGATTTAGCACAGCAGAAGAGCACAGCCAGCTCTCTGCCCCCCCACAAGCACCCACACCCAAGCACCCGCACCCAAGCACCCGCACCCAAGCAC
>VYZW01047215.1:3873-28084 GCA_013401315.1 Balaeniceps rex
ACTCCATACATTTTATGAAGTATTTCTGTCTTAGGTTCTAAATTATGTAACGAGCAGCTTAAAAATATGCACTTTTTTCCATTCAAATCTTTGTTTACATTTCATATATATTATAATAGTACCTAAGGAATAAGAACTTAATAATAAAACTAGTGACTATTCTTAAATTCTGAAATAGCCAATTTTATTATATTTTTTTAAAGAAAACTTAGGAGAATGAAACATTGGTTGGAATTAAAAAATATTTTAATGATTACAAGTACTATTTATGATTCTGTCAAAGAAAGAAATAATCCTAAAGATCCTAAATCATGGAAAAAGAAAAAGAAACTGAAATCCGGGCACCTTCTGTGCTCAGATTACTTTTCACCCACAGACTAGCAGTCTTCAGAATTGAGTGTATCGTAATGGACAATAAGGTGATAACAGCTGCTAAAATAAAATAGATCATGGTTGTATAGGGATTTGTAAATAATCAAGAGTACTTTAAAGAGAGTTAGTCTCACCTAACTGAGACTCATTACTGGCATCTCCAGGGAAAGAGTGAATGCTGAGAGAATGTGCAAGTTGCTCCTTTGAATTAGGTTTTGCTTCTGTAGTGTAGGAGTTATTTCTAGAGGTAATCAAAGCTCAGGTGATCCGTTTGATCCGGTTGTGCATCATGTGTGATCTGAATCAAGTAATCAAAATAAAATTTAACCAGCAGTGCATTAAAGACATGGATAGAAAGAGATCCACTGCCCAGCCTACCTGTCGAATCTCATTTATTTGTTTTGAACAATGAAGGCCGTATACAGAAAAGCCCTTTCAGGAAAAGAAGGATTTGACAGTGTTAAGGATGTACGTTTTAGCGCTTACCTACATTAGTGCAAACTCTTAATCAAGATATGCTATACCTTTATGAAACTGAGATTGTGTACACAGACTGTAGCTCAGTCAGCCTCTGCACATTGACAAACTCAGCCTGCTCAGGAGACAGTTCTCTAAAAGGGAAAAATGTTTTGGAAATACCATCTTGTCAGTAATCATACATTTTCAAGAGATTAACTATAATGAATATGAATTGGCCACACTCCACTTCAAATGAATACCCAAGATTTTAATATTAATATCTCAGGACCGCCTACCCTCACCCACTCTTCTCTTCTGATTTGTGAATTTTGTGTTGCACTTTGAATTCTCGTGTACGACTGTACCTATTTCTCCTTTGGGCAAACAGCAGTGAGGGGAAGAGAGGAACATGGGCCTTACTGACTCTTCTCCCACACTGCTTTTTATGCAGCTGAAAGAAAAAAAAGTGTTCCTGATTCTAATTCCTTATCTAGATAGTGGTTTCTGCATGTATACTAATCTAGGCAAATTTCTTAGCTAATTCCAGCTGTTCTAGCCTGTTGAGGGGTGGTATTGATAACTCATTAGCAGTATCTAATCCTCCTTGACATGGGTGATCACGGATACAATGTAGATTAATCTTCAGAGGTCTGCTGAAGCAAACGTAGCACCCCAGAAGTGGAGATGCAAGAGAAGATGTCAGAAACAGAAGTGGTAGTGGAGCAAAACCCAAGGCTTCATCATGAAAATGAAAAGAAATAGACAAATTGGTTTTAGCCAAAATGAGAGAATGCTCTATTAACATGTAAAGCTTTTAGATTCAATATCTGTGTCCACTCAGGGCAGTATACTAAAAGAGGCTTCTTTTCTCTGCAGTGCTCTTCAAGGTAACTTTACTTGTATTTTGGCTACATCAAATAAGTAACTGATATTTTAAGCCTTCACTTTTAATTTAAGAAAATCCACAAGCATTTTATTAATTTTATCTTTTATTGTTTGAATGATCTTTTTCCAACTTCCTTGAGAGATTTCAGCCATGTATTGTCTTTACTCATTTATTTCCCATTGACAGTTACCTAAGAGAACCTTTTGAAGGTTGTAAAGCTGGTCACTCAAAAATTGATGTCAGATCTGTTTGTCTGTGTAACCCTATTTAGATTGTATATGGATTTTGAGATAGTCTTTAATGATATAATTGCTATCCAATTTTCTGCTTTCCCAGTAAATACAGCAGGCTGCGTAAAAGCTCCAGTACACAGTGATAAAGTGATAAAATAACAATTTAAATTCCATATTAAGTAAAGCAAGGGAGAAACACATCTGCAAAAAGGGTCTAGTTTACTGAGGGTGGGGTCTAAGATTGTAGATAAGCTGATCTAACTGCTGCTTCTTGTTCTTAGACTGTATGTCCCATCTCCATTGTGGTGCTGGCTTATTGGCTTTTTGGTTCGTTGGTTAGTTGGTTTTTTACCCCAATAGTTCATGGAATTAAAATGGTAGAAAGCTTTTTACATTTTTGTGGGTTAGAATACTTTTTCCTGATATTTTTCTCATCGAATATGTTTATTATAGGACCTCAAAAACTGCAGAGTTAGCAGAAGACATGCAGAAGAATTGTGAGTTCCACACTGGAAACTATGAGTTCAGTTTATCTTTAGCCACACTTTGAATTTTCATTTTTCTTTTTTTTCTATCAAATACAGAAAATTTAGCTTTTGCAGAGGAGAGTCCAGTCTTAAACTAGACATCTCCCTCACCTTTTAAAGAGGGAAGAAATAATAGGAAATAATAGCAGGAAATAATAGGAAATGTCCAGTGCTTCTATTCCCCTGGGATTTAGTCCATCTAAAGAAATAATTATTGATGGTCATATGGACTGAAACACAGAGCGTATCACCTCCATAGCAGATTCTAAGATCTCCTGGGTGAATGGACTCTTCATCCCTTCTCTTAAAATTGAGCCATTCAACAGCCTGTGGACATGAAAGGGAAAAGAGAAGACGAAGTCTGACTGTAGTGGATTATTAGGGAACTCAGCTGGGAGTGAGGGAGATGATTCTGATTCTGCCTAGCAGGCCTGATAGGCAACTGGAGTGCCAGCTGAGAGGTACCTAAGTTTTAGCGGAACACACAGTGTGTCAACAAAGTAATGAAACATACCTTTTCTGCACAGAAAGAAAAGTAGCAGCAGGAGAAAACATAGCAAATTTTCTGATAGAGACTGTTTAAGAGAGCTATGTCTCCAAAACTGAACATTACGTTGAACATACATGGACACCAGAAAGCAACAAGTGCTATATCTGGAAAGACAGTAAGAAATGTGGTGAGTAATCCTGGTCTTGTGCAACATACTAAGATTCAGACTGGGAAGCTGGGGAATCGTTCCTGCTTTGGGTGAAAAGATAAATCAGATCTTGATAAAATAGATTTCATAATTATTTGGGAAAAAGAAATACCGAGGCCAACAAGTCAGACATTCATTATTTTTTTAAAGACTGTATACTGTAGGGCAGAAATCCTTAGAGATATAAAATATCTTTCCAAGACATCTTTAATAGAAGAGGTAATACATCAGCGGAATATGAAACAGATAAGAGAACCCAATTATACAGGAATACATGTAATAAGAATTCTCCTACCATGCTCAAAAGAAACCTCTCAATCTTAATGACAATTTAGATAGATTGGTTATGTTTGGTATTCTAGAGAGAGTTCAAGAGCATGCTGAATGGATTCATTCTTCAGTAGCTAGTTTTCAATGGGAGGAGATGATCACAAAGAATTTGAATAACTATGGTAAAAAAATATCAACCCGTAGCTATTAAAGAAGAAATTTTGTGGCAAACTATATGTTCAATATTCTGCATCGATTGTGATATTTTTTTTTTCCTTTAAGAAGAAGTTTGTAAGCTTTTAATACTTTGTTTGGGGAACTGTGGCTCTGCTGGCTTACGTTTGCAGTTATGCTTTGTACCTGAAGTACAGTCCCAAAGTATATAAATAGTTGAGGCTATTCAGATTATTAAGGTATTACACGGAGGATAGTCTAATGTAAGATGAAACAATGCAGGAATATAACCAGACGTTCAGATAAGCCCTGAAAATGTCTCATGTTGCAGATTTAAACCACAACAAATTTAAGGTTAAAGAAACCATAGAAGTAGGAGAAGTGTCTTGTTACGGGGTACGGATAAGTCTCAATAGGACAGAGGTGATTCCTTGACCTATAGAAAGGAAATGGTGTACAAAAATTCTTGGGAAGAGTATGTTTTTGGGAAAGTTTTCACCTAGTCCAGTTGCTTACTTAAAGGCCTTTCTTAATTAGTAAAAGTGCAGAACAGGTAAGTGATACCAATCAAAGCATGGAGTTTGAAATTCTTACACAATTCAAACAGAAGGCAAATGTCCTGACATTCGAGTACGATAAGTGCCAGACAAAACTGTCACCTGATGCTTGTAAGCAGGGTCTTGGGGGCATGCTTGTACAAAGTCTCTTGAGACTGGTAGCATGTGTTTCCAAAGCTTGAACTGAAGCTGAGTGTAGGTGTGCAGAAGCAGAAAAGGATCTCTAGCTGTACTGTATGCAAGGAAGGAAACCCATTGGTTTCTTTTTCCTGAGGAACACCAGGTTTGGTAGAAAAAGGTCATGAGTTTTGAAAGACAACTGCAAAAAAGAAGTTAGAAAAGGCTTCTAGATTTCAGAAACTTTTCTTTTTCAGTTTCAATTGTATGAGTTACAAGCAGAGGTGAAAGAGAAAACTCTGTGGTAACAGAAAACTTGTTTTCATCATGGGATAGAAATGAAGTAGGAAGATGTAGGAGTCTGATGCTGGAACTATGTGAGCCTGCTCAGAAAAACTGCTTCATAAGGTGTGACAGTCCTCTCTCAGAGGATATGGTCTTTCACTGCAGAAGCTGCAACATAAAATCAAACTGCCAAAGATAGTGATGGCTATTAATATCTTGCCCTTATAACAACTTTGAAGCAGATCTTTGTGACACAGATGATACTGTATTTAAGAACAACAAGCTTTATTCTGTGTTGATTTCAGATGGTTGGTGGCTATTTTCCAGATGTGGTAGTACCAGAAATACAAATATCAAACATAAAATTAGGTCAGCTAGGTTTGTAGTTAAGTTACAGAGTAGTATCCTTCAACCTGATCCTTTCGCCTGCTCCAGTGTTGTTCAACTGAACTCAGACCATTAAACTAGTTAGCCAAAAATAATGGTATTGTATACTGTTGTAAATACTATAAGAGATTATGGAGGGGGGGTACATGTATATATACATATATATGCATATATATGGGGGGGATAAAGATAGACAGAGACAAATAGCCACAATAGATCAAATCTGTTAATGCCATAGAACTGGGTTTATGTGTCTATTATTCAAATTCAAATAAAATGTAAGAATATGCACAAAGAAAATAGTTGTCTTTCTTTGAGGAATTTTGCCTTTTTCTGGGGAGGTGATAGCTAAGCAAAAGCAACTGTATAAAGAATATAAAACATATTTTTAGAGCCTTCATCAAGAGGAGACGGGAAAGAAGTGGACTCTGTGTGCCTGTCTTCTGAAAAAGAACAAACCGTAGAGTGCAAAAGGATCAGAGGAAGGGCTGAGCAAAGAAACACAGGGCAAATATGTAGTAGTGTGTAGTGTCTCTTTAGAAAGGGTTGTTGAAGGACAAGTAATGTGTAACTTTGTGTTGCAAGGCAACACCTCTGGAACATTCTTGTAAAACTGGTTTGACTCTGTACACAAGGAGAGCCAATTTGGATAAAAGGACAGGTGCAGACCTTACCTCCTCTTTTTCAGATCTTAGAAAAATATTTGTAGCTTGCTTGATAAATAACAAACGTTTGCCTTAGAAATGAGTCCAGGAACAGAAATTTCATTACCTGCAGGATAGCTGCAAGTGCAGGGCTGGTTCCTGGATTGTGAAGGCCATGGGAAGCTGTTGTTCCCACTGCAGCTCCTGCCCTGCTGAGATGTCTGGCTTTCCTGCCAAAGAGGCCAAGGTGTGTCTGGTGTGCACCCAGGTCTTCTCTTGGATCTGTACTGGGGGAAACGGGACCTTGGAGTGAGCAATGGGGCACACCAGCCCTTCAGCATCGGTGTTTAGTTCTCAGACATTAACAGCCACCTAATAACATTACTTTGCCCTGGAGGCCACCCAGTTTGTCTGCTTAGCCTGATCCTTGATTTTTAGTCTAGTTCCAGTGAACCTAATCTGACTGCACCTGTATTCTGTCTCCTATTTGGTTATCAGGTATACTTTTCTCAGCTCAGCGCTCCATTCTCTGAAGCCCTGCTAATTGCCAGTCCTTTTCTCCTTGTTTTCTTCTTTCCCACCTGGGATATTCTTCAGTCCTGTTTTCTCCTCTACAAGATCTGTACCATAAGCTGCTCTACCATCCATTCATTTGTTCCCATTTTTTCCTCACTAAGTCTTAGACTTGGATCTTGTCTCCTCTTTAGGTCAATGCTTAGACTTCCTCCTCCATTTCTTGCAGCCTGGAGAAGCAAGGTGTACCACAGACAGCCAAGAAGAGACATTCCCTTTTTTTTTTTTCTTGGAGTTCCAGCATCTGTGCAGTCCCACTCCTCTTTCTCTGACTGTGAAAGCTGTTAAATCAGACTTTTCATAGAGTAACTCTGTAGCTTTGGTTTACATCCGGGTTATGCGAGCCTGTTACCTAGCCTGTGACTTACTGCAGAAGCTATGAAAGAACATATGGTCTAGAAGCACTCAGAAGATATGAGGGGACTGAGCACAGCGAGCTGTTCTGCAGATCTCGTGCCTGTGCTGGCTGGTCTGGAGCTGTGAGAAACTCAAATGATCTTTGTTTCTCTGGCAAGTTTTTATTAGTGCTAACTGTCAGGCTCCTGAGGACACTAACAGGCCTTAGATGCCCTGACCACCCTCACCTGGGGCCCCCCACCCACAACTTGCCCATTGCTCTGGGATCTTCTTTTAAGCTCAGTCCAGGGCTAGCAGTCCTGGTTTCAGCGATGATGTAGTTGTACCTGTATCAAGACCTGCTTCTGGCCCTGTTTCCTGGCTGCAACCCCTGGATAGACACCAGCCCTGGTTCATCACTTGCTCTGTCTGGGGCTGTCTGCAGACCCTATTAGAAACCCTGCCCAAGGTGGTCAGCCCCAGTGGGACAGCAACCACTAGGGCCAAAGTCACTTCTGGCTACCCAGCTCTGAGGTGGCAGACATCCCTTGCTGTGCCCTGACACCAGTTTGGTTTTCATATGTGCAGTTTGGCCACTCTGAAGGCTAAAAACCCCATCTATATCAAATGCCAGTGTTAAAACAGGGCAACAATACCAAAAGAGTACAGAATTATCTTCAGTTATCCTTTCTCCCTACAGAGCTTCACAGTGTGTAGCTCCATGGCAGCTTTAACATCACGAGGAAGTTATTTACAGAAGGCACTGTAGGCAGGGAAAAGAAAATTCCATCCCTTGGAAGAGCTGGCTGCTTATGAAGTTCCTGCGTGTGCTAGATATCTCTGGTAGGTGTTTGCCTTCATGGCAGATTTCTGTCTAATGTTGTACTACTTCCTGCAGTGCACTGACTCTTCCAGCCCTTTACTTGGGTCCTGACCTTGATTATACACTCCTTTTTATGGATAATAAGTGCAGGCTTCAAAAAAACCCCTATAGTTGTACTTAATTCCCTAGCCAGTTCAAGATCCTTTCTCTCGCAGAAAATGTTTGAGATTAGTACGTGACTTTTGGGTTTGCCTGAAAAAGTAATGAAGCATTTGGACCTTTGGCTTGTGGGCCTTTTATTTAATTTTATTCCTCCCTCACAGCTTGGATCATGGAGCTGGAGCAGAGGGAGCAGGCAGGCATGCCTTCAAATTGTAATTTGCCTTCAGCT
Source organism: Balaeniceps rex (assembly GCA_013401315.1). Lineage (NCBI taxonomy): Eukaryota > Metazoa > Chordata > Aves > Pelecaniformes > Balaenicipitidae > Balaeniceps > Balaeniceps rex. Next base: position 11,606 of record VYZW01047215.1, read on the forward strand.
GTAGCGTTTCTTGGCATATGTACGTGGTCCCTGAGTGTCACTGCTGAAGTGCTCCCATTCATGCTGTTTCTGTAACTGAGCACTTACAGCATACTGATATAGGGCCTCTATTCGTTTAAGAATGTGTGCAGTATAGTTTTGTACAAAAGCTATTACACTGGGTAACTATGGATTGTCTGAGGGGCTGGAAGAGCTAATAGCTAAAGACACTTTTCTTCTTTCTGGTTGCAAAATTTTCTTTCTTCACACTTCTTACTCCCGATTTTTGTGATCTTACTCTGCTACTAGATCATTTTTTTGCCTTTATTGCCTTGTTTGCATTTATTTTGGGTAGGAGGCTATAAGTGTATTGTTTCTAGATAATGAGTTTTAAAAGATGGATTTTGTTAATTCTTCTTTTTCATTTCTGCTATTTTTAGGTATCTGGTTTATCTATCTCATTTGCTAATTATATCAGCTAATCTTTCCAACCATATGACTGTACTGCAGTCTGATCATATGACTGGATTAGTTTCTTACAAATCTATGATCAGTTTCTCCTTAAACACTAGAAGACCAGTGTACAACTTCCAGTTATCATCTAGTGAATAAGACTTTTACTTAAAAACAGAGATTTTTTTTCCCCTTTGGCTTGATATATTTGTCTTTCACCATTTTAAAAATTAAGATTTTTTAAAAATTTTCTTTCCAAGTTTTCACACTGAAATAGCAACAGCTGTTGAAAGATAACTTCTCTTTCCACATTTTTTCCCTTTATAATTAAAGTTGGTTTGATCCTGCAGTACTTATATCTGCATTTCGCTCTCTGGTGTGGGATTCCATCTCAGTATGGAATGGCCTCCGGTGGATGACAACAGCAATGGAGACCTCACCCAGTATAAAACCTACCTTATATGTGTTAGGAGGAAGTGGTGTCAGCAGATCTCAGTTAAATTCTTCCAGACAATAAGATGTGCCTTTGCTAATGACTGCTTATGAATGATTACATTGGGTTCTGTGGGAGCAGAAATCTTATAAATTTGGAAGGAGGGAAAAAAAGTTACAGATATTGTTGGATGTCTTTGTTCTGCTTACTTTACATTTTATTTTATTTAGATCAGTTTTACTTATGAGAATGATAGGAGAAACTTTAAGCCATTACACTTAGAAATCCCACTGATTCCCAAAGGTTTCTTCCCACTGTGAGTTTAAGCCCTACTCCACTTTCATGCTGTCCATAAATTTGACTGCAAAAGAGTACCTCATTTTTGGGACAGGAAAGTTGAATGTGTCTCAATCCAGTGATAGCTACATCAGTTCTTTGCAATCTGTTGGGTATGAAACTCAAATGTGCTTTCATCACACTGGGTTGTTGCAGCATCATTAGCATGGCAGATATCTTATTGTGCAGCATGTTATTCACTCTCTCTCCCTCCCTGTTAACTCCATGTGGATGTATCACCCCAGTGCAGCAGATCATACAGCCTAGGAAAGGATGTGATAATAGCGCCTCAGTGAAGGATCTCAGAGGATCCTAGTGATGGTAGCTTTTAGAGAGATTGGGAACTTCAGACTTCAGTAGATTACTGGGGGAAAGCCAGTTACTAGCATTCTTGCATCGGCATCTGACCTGCCAAAAAATGTAAATCCCAAACTATTTGCTTTAATTTCACACATTTGCTCTCTGAATCATCCAGTTTTTTACAGAGCCTTTTCAGTGGCAGCTGTATTGAGAGACTGAGAAGGTTTAAGCTACTACATCAGAGATAGGACACTCCAAGCTTTTATATTTGCAGAGGAGAAAAGATTTAAAATTAGTTGCCCCCATCCAGTTTCCTAGTTGCATTTCCAATATTTATTCTTATAGCATTACCTTCTTCTGCTATTTCTATTTACACTGCCATTTCTGACAATTTCTGTTTCTCTGTAAAACTCCTGTAAGCCTCGTCCATGTCTTTGCCAAAGGTGCATAAATAGAGTATTTATGAAGCTGAATGGCTACTGTGGCAATAGCAGTTTTTATCTGAATTTGTCTGAATATCAGAGTCATACAGAAGAGTCACACTCAGCAAGGTGGCAGGGTGAATCTACCCTGTGTATTTGTAATTGTTTGCAAATAGGGCCATATATTCTTTTTCATTTATTGAGCTGTTTTTTGATATGGAATGCAGAAGTGAAGCTGCTGTTCCCATAATACACAGGAACACCACCACAAACTGGAAGAACTGATTTATGCCCTATTTCCACTAAATTATGCAAATTGGAAAGCTTCAAAAGCCTTAGCAATCTGATGCAAATGGTATGATCATTGTTGGAAGCCGATTTCCATGTGTATATGTTGCATGCGTGCCTTCAGACAATATACAGCCGTCTTCTTTTAGCAAAAGGAAGTAGTATGCATTCATTTAATGATTAAGGACAATCTTGTTTTCAGAGGGAAAGTAAAGAAATAATTTTGTCATGAACAGGCACGGCTGGAGGTAAAAAGAAGAAAAGATGAATTGATCATTTACTGTATTCATGGATTTTCAGAAAGGAATCAAAAGAATGTAACTAACAAACCCTGCATACAAAACAGGATTAAAACTGACCTAGAAACTAATATTGAAAATGCATATTCAGTCACAGAGTCAGAAATGGGTAATTTATATTAATATCTATATAATCTCTTAAGTGTAAAACAATAGTTACATGCATGTTAAGGTGGAGGGGAAGGTGAAAAATACTATAAAAAATTACAAGGTTACAGGATTGATAATTTGTCAAAGATGGGGCGGGGGGGGGAAGAGCTTTCATTTTCCCTGTTAGCACCAGAGCTCCAATACTGCATAGGATAGTCCCTTTCTATTAATGCAGCCTCACTCCTTCCCCTTACCTTTCTTACCTTGTTTAGTTGCTGTGTTTGATCCTGATCTTGTTTTCTTACTCCAGCAATCCGCACACTATTATTCTTTCCCTTGCCCCATGTATTATCTTACATATTAGTGTTTTAAAGGCCAGCTATCCCCATACACTATACAGAGTGCGATCCCTACCGTAGCATAAGAATATTGTAAAATTAGCGTAAAAGCATAACTACAGTGCAGGTCTACTCATACTGCAATTTAGTTATGTTTTTATGCTGGGTTTATAGTTAAGACTTAAGTACTGGTTTTGGCTGGGTTACAGTTACTTTTCTTCCTAGTAGCTGGCATAGTGCTGTGTTTTGGATTTAGTAGGAGAAGAATGCTGATAACACACTGATGTTTTAGTTGTTGCCAAGTAGTGCTTAGGCTAGTCAAGGACTTTCTTTTTCAACTTCCCATGCTCTGCCAGGTGCACAAGAAACTGGGAGGGGGCACAGCCAAGATAGTTGATCCAAATTGACCAAAGGGCTATTTCATACGACGTCATGCTCAGTATATAAACTGGGGGGAGTTGGCCGGGGGGCAGCGATTGCTGCTCAGGGACTGGCTGGGCATCGGTCGGTGGGTGGTGAGCAGTTGCATCACTTGTTTTCTTTTTCCTGGGTTTTGTTTGTCTCTCTTGTTCTCCTTTTCATTGCAATTATTATTATTATTATTATTATTATTATTATTATTATTATTATTATTTTACTTCAATTATTAAACTGTTCTTATCTCAACCCGTGGGTTTTCTTACTCTTGCCCTTCCGATTCTCTCCCCCATCCCACCGGGGGCAGGGGGAGGGTGAGTGAGTGGCTGTGTGGTGCTTGGCTGCTGACTGAGGCTAAACCACAACAACCTAGAAACAAGACTGCTTTCTAAGCAGGGTCATCTGTGGTCCTGTAAAATCAAGGACAGAGGAGAAGCCTGTTTTGAAAAGCTGGTCACTGATTCACAAAGAAATGGTGAAGAGCCCTTGGGATGAGTATGCAGATGGAAACCAGAAAAGATTAAGTAGTCAGACTTCAAGAGGAAGTCTTCATTGTGATTAGAGGCTTTGCTCATACCAGTAAATAAACCAGAATTACCTTGTGGAATCAAGCACTAGTGTGTGAATATATGTATAATTTCATTGTTAGCACGATGATTAACTGTCAAGATTTTGAATCAAATAGAAATATTTCAGAAAATTGGCAGTTTTGCTTCTCTCTCCTTTTGGAAGAAATATGAACTAGGACATCACCTGGCCTCAGGGTTAGAAAATGGCTCCAGCCTCTTTTATTTACTTTTGTAGACATAATCACAGGCCTCAGAAAGGGCACAGAGCATAGACAATCCTGTGAGAGGATCATTGTACCGAGAAATGGGCAGTAAAAAGTGTAGTCAGTCAAGGTAAAGTGTTGATTAAAGATCTGATCCCAAGCTTATTTTGCATTTTCAGCACTTCTGAAATTCCCAGGGGACATTAGAGGTGCCTTTCTCTGCAGTCCCTAAGGGGAACAAGCAGCTGCTGTCCGTAATAGTGCATCTCTTCTAAAGACTAATGGGATTTGCTGACAGGAGAGAAATAATTTGCACCTGTCTTCAGAGCATCTGGTCAATTTAAACCAATTTACATCAATATTCAAAAAGTGTGAATATTGATGTAATATTACACTTTGAAATTGGTCCATTCATTATTTATGTTGGATGTTACTATGTGCCAGTTTCTTTTTGGACTGGCTATAAGGAGGATTACTTGTTTCTAGTGACCAACAGTAGTGTGGAAATTCTGGATTCTGCTACAAATGTGCAGGAAGAACACATTCCTCCGCTGAAAAAAAAAGCTGCTGATACACGGATCATATAAAAATCCTGGATCTAAATGACTTTTGTGCCTACAAGTTTTTATTAGGACACAAAATAGTCTGGAAGCATTTTATGAAGTTAAGTTTCACAAGCATTTCAAGAGCTTGCCTTCAACTTCTCACAAGTTTGCCAGGTTCTAAGCATTTGGGGTGAAACATTCTGTCTGAGAGATTTGCCTTAGCCTGAATTTCTCTGGAAACCATCAGTAAACAGTGTATGGCCATTTCCTAGAATAAGACTGAAGAAAACTACATTGTTCTTTCAAATTAAAAACACATAAAAGAGTTGCAGTGGTGTTACTGTGAAGCTCTGGTAACTCGATATGGAACAGGTGACTTGACATTTGGCACCAGAGCAGGCCTCTGCGTTAAGAGTGTGCCATTTGCCAGCAAGTATCTGTGAAACCTATGGGCATAACTTGAGTCTGTAGGGTAGACTGGATGAAAAATCAGTGCTATTATCATCAAGTATCAAGAGCAAAGTCAAATTCTGGAAAGTTAGGAAATTATAGGATTTATGTTTTCTTTGTAGCCTTAACCAAATATGTACATATTAAGATGCAATTTTGTTTTGTGTGCTTACAGTGTTTTGTTTTGGTGGGATATTTCTTTCATTCAGTGCTCCTGGTAAGCCATGTGAATTGCCAGGGTGATTCAGAACTATAACATACAGGAGGCTCCTCTTGCCTTATTTATTACTGAACTTAGAAGATATGTAGTGACAAGACAGGGGACAGGAAAAATATTAAATACTGCTGGCCTTAGAACTACAGTGTGATTTTAGGCAAGTCAATGAAACCTTGTTTTTTAGCTGTGATCACTGGGAGTATCTACACTGTCAGTCAAGAACAAGTCTGAGATTGCATTGAAGCCCACAGAGATCTATGAGACCTTCTTCAAAACACCCTTAACACTTCCAGAAAGTTTCACAGACAGAACTGCTGAGAATGAACTTGAGATCAAGTCTTGACTCACTCATCATCTGGCTGTCCAGTTGCTTGTCTACTTTGTTCAAAGAGTAGAAGACAATACACTGAAGAATGGAGCACTGCACCCTCAGAGGAGTCTTGTCTTAAGTGGGGTCATTGCATGGAAGAGTCTGTATCATAATGTGCTTCCAGTAGGATACTGACTGGCATTTCCCAACTTGTCAGGGCTTAATTTTGCAATCATTGCATTCTATTACCATTGTGAAACTGAGAAATAGTCTGGTGCTTTATAATGAAAAGGTAGAACGTACTTAAGTGAATCAGTTTATAATCATTTACATTTTATACAACAGATTTTTTTTCCATTTTTTTGCAGAAGCAGGAGAATAATTATTTTCTCTTCTTTCACCTTATTTTGCTTGTGTTTGCATTTAGCTCTGGATACCATGTGGGATCTCCTTTTTTCCATTTACTTGGACCTATTCACAGTTGGCTGTTCTGACTCTTTCTCCCTCCAAACCTTTCAACTACCCAACAGTTGCAGTAGTCACTTTCTGATTGAAATGGCACAGCTTCTGCTCTGCAGTGTTAAGCAGTGTCATTGCAGAAAAGTGTTAAGAGAAGACTAGTGAAGAGAAGGTGAAAATAGTGAGGGGGAGAAGAGACAGGAAGATGAGGATGGAGGCAACTGGTGTCTGCCACAGACTGGGTCCTTCTCAGTGTGGCTGGCAGCTACTGAAACAGAGCCAAGGCAGATGTGTTGGGCTCAGTGAAATACTGCAGTCTTAATCAGGACTCTCATTTCCCTAATGATTGTTGACTCTTTTATGTAAAAACAAAGATTTTTAGCTTAGGGTGCATTGGTCTTGCTACCTGCTGACCTTGTCTCCCTTTGTGTCAACAACTGATTTGTTGCTTGTTGTTTATCTGCATTTCAGCTGATTCCCAAATTGCTTTGGATTTTTCCCATCACTAATTAGAAAGTGGATGTACTGAAGCATAAGGTGAAATCTCATCTTTGGCAGTTACTTGGAGAGTCTCAATAGTTCCCCTTAGTAGTTCTCTGTATTAGCATGATCATCCCATCATAAAGAGCCCTGGCAGGTTACAATAGCTACTGTCTCTAATTCATGCCTGCCAAGCCTGTTCACTTAGCAGCAGGCGACATTTGAATGAGAGTTTTAACAAGTCTCCCCATTAGACAGCATCTTGTTGGTTTCCTCATTATAGCAAGATCTGATTTCCTTCATTAGCTAGATGACTTCTGCTTGTGATACAAATATCCAAGAACTGGTAATGACTTCAGACTTTCTAAACTAGCATCCAAGCCCAATTAGAGGTGGTTAGATTACTTACTGAGGGGGAAAACAAAAAAAAAAAAGAAAAAGAAATTTAAAAAAAATTAAAACAAACAAACAAAACACCCCTCCAACTAATTTAAATCCAGGCCTTGATTTTTGATTCACTGCTGTGGTTTCTACATGTTATCCCATCAGTGTAGCAAATGTAAAGAAAGTACATGCTGAGAGTCCTTTTATCCTGACCAAGCTTTGTACAAAATGCTTACTTGTAAGTGGAAAAAAATACCATAACCTTTCTACTTCTATGTGACAAGTTGATTCCTATTTTATTGATCCAAAGTAAATATAACCAGGTTGCTGTCCACCTTGAATTTTCTTGTGGTGATTTTTGCAGGTATGACAAGACAAGCATTACAGATCCTGAGTTCTGATCCCTGGTTTATAGTTGCATATCCTGCTGCTTTATACTATCATGAACATGGAGTAGACCAGAAATAACATGTTCAATAGGAGATGATTTTTAGAGGACAATCTATTTTGGGCCAGGATCCTATGCTAGAGTTAAGCATGGGATATCAGCTCTGGGCTTAGAACTTCTTTACAAAGAAAGAAACAATTATAAAGACATTAAAAGTTTAATGTAGCATTTAAACAACATAAAATAAGAAGTTCAATAATGGATTATCATCTTCAGGAAATCACTGTTTACAACCTGCCTCAGACATATGGGCATTCAATGACACAATCCATGAAGACAAAGAATTACTGTTGAAAGGATCCTCAAGGCCTGTCAGGGTGAATTATATAGCCTAAGGAGAATATATCTCGAGGTGCAATCAGCTGTATAAATACACTCAGTGTCTTACCACCATTCCAAGCAAACCTCAGTATACATTCAGAATACTGCTCCTTTGTTGCTCAGGTGCTTATAGGTGTCTGGGAAAGAGGGTGTCTGGGAAGAGTAAAAAGTGCAGTGAATTCAGTAAGTATTGCCTGTAGCGGAACTGGCCAAGTTTGCACATCAATTTCTTAAGAATCTCCCACACTTTATGAGGTCTTATCATGATGTTCACCAAGAGGACCAAAGGCAGTTTAGGAGGCTGTTGCATGTTTGATAGTCTGTGATGTTGAGAGGGAATACCCTGAGCTGCGTTACACTGCTGTTAGTTACCACAGAGATTTACTTATGGAAAACCAGCACATTACAGTACTTTAGTAGAAGCTCCATAGAGTGCCATTTGTGCAGATGCATTCGTGTCATAGGAAAACTAGCAAAATTAGTAAATTCTTTAAGAAAAATTGATTGCAAAAGCAGCATATATTAATCAGATTTCATTTTGTTGAAAATGGTTGAAACAGCTCCAGTGCCTAGGTCTAAATCATAAGGTTGTATGGTAAATTTAGGCTTTTGAATAAAACACTAGTCCTGTTGTCTTGCATATCATTATATGTTTAACAATATGAAGAAAAGCAACTCATTGCCTTCTTTTTATTGAAATGCTTGGGTTTATTTGTGTTCATGACTATCATTGGCTGTATCAGCCACAGCTGATAGCTGATCCTCTTGTTAGTGTGGTGGTCTCTGGCTTATTGCATCTCTGTCATGGAAATTATTTTGCGTAGTTTACAGAGCATGATTTGTGGGTTTGAGCATGATTTGAAGACTCAAGACTTTGGATATTCTCGTGAACACTTCTGTGAAATACCGTATCTCACTTATTTCATAACCTTGAGAGGGACATTGTGGCATTAGCTTTTTCTCTTTTTTTTAATGATCTATTCAAATTCTACTCAAATATCTATTTGCAAATACTGAGATGCTGGTGTAACTGGAAATACATAAGGTTCTTATAATATCTGATCCAAAAACTTATTGTAAATAATAAAACAATGAATAGCAGATCATTTATCTGAAGGCTGCTCAAAATGTTTAATATCATTTGTAGAGTTCTTGAGTATGTATCTGGAAAGAATCAACCATGTATTTAGTGCAAATTGTTAATAAAGAATATATGGTATTTTCAAGTCATACAATTTTTAAACTTAATTTTATCTTTCGTGACCAGGCTATGGTTATGCAGATATTCATAAACATAGATGTCAGTAAAATTGCATACTTTCCTTTTCCAGAATATTTATGAATTCATTCATTCATACTTCTCTTTTTGCTTATATCTTAAGGGTGCTCTGTTTAATACTAGGTTATAGAAGTTGTATAATAGGAGTAACCTGGGCAAACATGCATAGCCAGAATATTGGTCTGTCTTTTTTTCAAGTCCTCTCATATTCCAAGAAACCTGAGAAGGATGACATTTTCAGTTGTATTGTTAGTGGAGAATACATCCTTGCTTAGTCTTCTTTGGTTTGGATTTAGTTCCTCGCTTTGCTTCCTGAACAGAGAAAACAATGCCTAACTTTAAATTAGTGGTTTGAGTTTTAACTTGAAATACTTTCTGATATGATACATTCATTCTCATGACCAACTGCGGTGTCATAAGTCTCCAGAACCAATTCAGGTAAATCTGGAAAGTCTTATACTTTGCCTAGGCCTAGTGCTATAACATTAAATTATTATGTTCTACTGCTCTGCGATTTGAAGGCACTTTAATTTTCCTGATAGCAGGGAATGATGAAGGCAGGAATGTATGAAAAGCTCCTAGTTGCTTGTAATTAAGGTGCATTGGTACAGCTGAGTAAATGAAAATCTCTCACAAGGAGAGCTCTTACTGTAAGCAAAATATAGATACTGTTTTGACACATGATGTGATGGGTTTCTCCCCTTTAATGCAAATGTTAACATTATTCATAACGTACTGAAGTACCAAGCAAGGTAGCACTGAACAGCACCATAGTAATTACTGTTTATCCTACATACCACCGGTTTTTGGACATACTTCTATTTCAATGCTATTTGCTTCTTGTCCTCTGTAACATTGTAGTCAATGTCAATACAGTGAGCCCTCCCACATTTTTATCTGATATAGCTGAAAACTATGTGGCCTACATTTGTTCTTATGACAGATTGTTATATAAAGGTGGTAGAGAAGCAGTCTGAAAATGGAACAGGTAGGTTCTATGCTGTATTACAATGTTATATTTTTTTCAGAACAAATCATTCCTACTTCACCATCTTGGCATATCTTTCAATAAAAAGCTTGGAGGAAGTGTACGTGCAGGTAAGAAGCATGATGCACAGAGAACAACTGCATTCAACTCAGTATAAACGAAAACACTGATACTTAATATCTTCTGAATCACATTTATTCAAAAAACATTTAAAATTAGCAAAAACTTAACACTGAAAGTTTGCTTCTTTATGAATATGTTAAGGTATGTTTCTTTGGAAATCTGATCTGAAATGTCTCATTAACTCTATTCATAGAATAGTTTATGATCTTGCTGAGCACAGAGAATGAAGAGTTTGCTTGTAAAGTTTGTACTAACAAAACTCAGGTGAACACTAGTGATGAAAAATTACATTATATTTGCTACAAAATCTTCTTTCTTTCCTCATGGGATTGCAAAAATGAAAGCAACTGGGAAAAAAAGTTTACAAATTGACATGCAGCATGCAAAAGCTACAGTATAAGCCAGTTCCAGGAATGCTACAGTTTCCCCAGATATTTACAGTTTAAACTTCATAGTAAGATACTTCCTGCAATGTCATTGGTCCCAGGATCTCAAAAGGATCTCCTGCCTTAGAATTTGTTTTGACAAAGATACAAGTAGTATAATGCACTTGTTCATATTTCCAGGGAATTGTTTAAATTCTCAACAGTCCTCCAACTATTTAAAAGTACTTAATATTTTTAATGACAGAATTCAATATGTGCCTTGGCTTTTCATTTGTGAGCATAATATAACATTTACTTGAGGGAAATGTGAACTCTCCTAAAAGAAAATAGAAGATGTAGATAAATGTTAAATACTTTCAGTGCCACCTATTGGTTGATAAATTATTTGATTTAACAATAAACATCGGCTTCATAATTTTGGACAAAGAAGTGAGATAGGGCTACTTATACTAATATTTCTAATTTGTACTGAAGGTAAAGCCGGCATCGGTGTCTACAATCACATTTGAAGACATTATCCCGTCTCCAAATAATTTAAATTTTAAACACATATTTGTTTTTTCTTTATAGAAAACAACACATGAATGCATCCTGTGGGATGCTTCAGACATCTCATGGTGGGACCGATGTTCTAAAGCATGAATAAGTAAGGTGGTGGGAGACACAGGAAGAGGTCAGGAAGTGATTTAAACGTGTCTTTTTAGCATGACAATGGGGTTTTGTTTGTCTGAACGTATGATCTAATCAGTTTAGCTACAGTTAGCTTCTCCTTTGTAAAATTTCAAGCCAAAGATACTCTTCACTGCATCTCAGATTCCATTTCTGGAATATGCCGAACACTGTGACATCTCTGAGCCCTGAAGCATGTCCTTAACTTTCCACATTCGTAATTTTATCAGGAACCTGAGGAATACCATTCAATTCACTGGAACTGCACACATACTTAAAGGTAGTCTCACGATTGTTTTCTAGAGCAAAGCAAAGTCTGCCACCTTGCATGAAAGAGGCTTATGTATTTTATCATTTTTAAAATGTTCATGCTTCTTAACTCTCCTAATGGCTTTGAGTTTAGGATTTTGGGTAAACTATCCAGAGGCTGTGTTTATACAGAGAAGGCTTATTTGTTGTGTACATAGTTAGGAAGCTTGATATTTCATTGCAATCAGAATTACAATTATTTCTTAGGTCGAGGAATTCCACCCTTAAATAAGATTTACACTTTTTTCCCTCTGTGTTCTGAGGTTTTTGTTTGTCCCCTGGATAAATTATGCCACAGTAAAGAGGTGAAATTATGCCTAATAATATCAAAGAACGTAACTGCTTTGAAAATTGGGCTTGATTATAGTTCCCTATGCCAGAAAGGGACTTAGGTTCCCATACAGCTCTTTGTTCGTATGATGCTGACACCTTTTTTAAGAAGGTGCCAGATTTTTGTTATTTAATTGAAAAATATGTTCCAGGTGAGATATCTTTAACCAGTGAAGCAAAAAGGAAAAGCACTTGGGGTGACAGAGAGTTAGCTTATCTCTTTGATAAACTAGGTATTTTAGATCAGATGCTTGGAGAAGAGCAGAGCTGCACCAATGCCAAGAGAGTCCAACCACTGCAAACTGAGAATGGACCAATTTCTGGCCAGTCCTATCCTGAGAAAGGGAATTTATCTCACACCTACCTGAGAGTTCAGAGTCTACCTAAGCTGGCTGTCTAAGTTCCTTCTACAGTCAAAGGCAACCCCTCTAGGTTGGCAACCTAGAGAGAAATCCTAGTTATAGGAATATGAACCAGAAGAGTAAAGTATCTTTATGAGGTGCCTGTCCCATATCAGGGACTACACAGGGAATGCAGGTGTCCTTAAATTTAATACAAAACCTTTTTAGGAGGCTGAAATTTTGGGACGGTTTTTTGCTCTTACTGTCAAACTTTGACTTTGACTTTGAACATGAGTAGGTCCTCTGTGAGCATTTCCAGTTGTCTCAGTTTCTTAAAAAAAAAAAAAAAAAATTGTCAGATCTAGGTTACAAAATAACCTTGGGATCAATGTCCCCGGCTGGGGGCAGGCAGGGCAGGAATTCTTTCTGAGGCCCAGAGGTCATGGGACTGGCCCCAGCTGTGGAGGTCCACCCTGCCTGGTCCATGGGCAGCCTCCACCATTTCTATCCTCATAATGTACTGACAGTGTCAATGTTTTGGCACTGATTTAATCCCTCCTTTCAGGCCTTTTCTACTCCTGGCATTAATCTTTTCTTCTCCTTTCTCCTTATGCCCTTGCTGAATCAGTCTGCCCTTTTCTGGCACTGAAATGCAGCAAAGCAGCCTGAAGGCTGTGAACTTTTGGCCACAGACTCAGAAGCCATGACAGCAGCTGAGGCAACAAAACAACTCAAGGCCTGAAGCGCATTTAAAAAAAGAAAAAAAATCTGTCCCATAAGATTTGGAATAAATTAGTTTTTTACCGAATGACAACAAAATCCTTGGCCAAAGGACAAAAGAAATCCCAGAATGGCAACAGTGCTTTCTCTAGGCTAACGTGGTGCAAAAACCGCATGAGCTCCAGTGCTAAACTATATCCTTTTGGTGAGGTAAGAATCCCACACTACAATAATTATTTAATGATGGAAGAAAACCTCTGCCTTAGAGTCTGAATCCCAGCTTTCAGACCACCTTCAGCAGAGGAGAGCTGTTCCCAGTTTTCTCTAGTTTGTTTCAAAGCTCTGGAAACAATTGTATTTCTTATATTCGTTAATCTGCAACCTATTTGCTATTTGGTAGCACACAAAACTATTACACTGGTGGTCCTACTTTAATTCCTGTATCCAAACCTGATACTATGTAGGCTGAACCAGAAATGACCCTTAGCTGTGGAAGCTTATTTCCTGGCTAGGGGTAAAATCATATGAGGACATGTAGTCTTGCAAAATGTGAACTATGTAGGGTACTAGAAAAATAGGTATAGCAGCTGATTTGCAATACTTCTGATGTTGGAGGCTTTTGCTTACACAGGTTACAAAATGTTGTTGGTGCTGTCACATCCAAACCAAAATTCACATTTTAATTAGTCTTCTGGATAAAACCAAATGTGGATCTGGAATATAACCTGCCTTTTTTAATACTAAAAAGCCACTCAACACCTATATGGCTTTTTTCATAAATGGTTTGATTTTTAATAGATCAATTTATTTAGCTTAATCAGCCTCTAATTTCCCAAATAAGACAATTTTTCATATTAAATTGCCAAGTGTTTATCTTTGCATAGATAAACTTTTGCCACAGAGTTGCCTATGGTATCATCCTCATTTTGGTAGTTTCCTTTTCCAAACAAACAGAAATCATGTAAGACCTACCTTTCAGATGAGTTGTTTACCATTTTTCAATGTTTGCATCATTTGACTTAGAAACTCATTTCTCCTGATCCATATTCAAATAATTTTTAATAATGTTCTTAGTGAAAAACATGTAATTACTGTGATTAATTTCAACTGATGACAACACACTGCACAACTAAATTGTCACTCTAGAAGAAAAAAACCAGCAACTCTATTTAACAGGGTTTCTTGGGTCATGATGCTTGTTCAAATATTACGAAGTTCATAATAAATTATCTCCATATGGTATTAACTATGTTCATGTCAAAGACATTGGTCTCAAGTGTGATGATTTTAAATTTCTACAAACAAATGTTTAGTAGAATCAGTCACTTGAGAACACAGTAGCAATAAATTCCAGCACTAATTTGCTATCAACTATTTAAATGTATGCACTGAGCTGCTACTTTCTTTAGACAGTGGTTCTGGGTTGTGTCTCTCCACAAACGAAGTATTTAAAGGTACAGTTCACTCTTTGTTAAAGATCTCTCTCAATCAACCAGTGTGCTACTTGGAAATATAGAAATCAAAATTGAGTAAGACTCTTTCCTACATTCCAAACTGTTAACTCTTTATTCTCCCTGCAGTTCGTCAAAAAACTAATTGCTGCACAAATTAGGCTTGACTACAGTGGAACGTAAAGAGAAAAGAAAGTGTGGGTTTATATTATTTAAAATTCATATCTATGGGATACCCTTGTCTGATTCTTATGTTCCCATGCTTTTTAGGTCCCAATTAATTACTGAAATAATTCTGTGGCTGCTTTTACTCAAAACTATGATTCCAAGTCACAGCCTGGTACTTGTATTTTATCCAGGAGAGTTTTATGATGTCTATCACTGTTTATTAAGTAGAGAAAACTCCTTTTATATTTATTCCTGAATGTTTTACAAGAATTGAGTTGGAATTCCAAACTTTCAGAAATTGGTATGTGCATTTGGAGCTGAAGTTACTGTAGCTTGAGAGTTCCTTTTGTTTTTGAAAAAGTAACTATATTCTGAGGTTTATATGAGAATATTATAACTTTATTTCTGTTTAAAGTCAGCTGAAACCAATTGTTTTTGTTGAGGAGCCAAATCATTTATCTGCTTTAGCTTAACACATTACAGTGGTTGTAGTCCAAAATGATGTTCTCTGGATATGCTTCATGTGGTGTTGTTGGCTGTTAAGTACATCCTTAAAAATATGCAAAAAAAAAAAAAAAAAATCTTAACCCTCTTTCATAAAACAGCTAATAACTCACAGTTTTATTGGAATCTAAAAAACATTTACTACAACTTTAAAAGATTATGTCAGGAAAAAAATTCAAATGTATGAGTGTGTTTCTGGACCGCTTGACCGTTATGTCCTGCAGTTGTGTCGCTTACATTTTTGTCTCACTTAAATTTTTGTGTACAGATTTATGTTGTAGATTTCCAGACCAAGCGGATACAATATGAGATACATTGTGAGAGTGGTACAGTTCCTTTAATTCTTGTTTGAAATGGCTTCTCAGTCTCCTGAGTATCACCAGAGAGACTAGACTCGTTGCTTATTGCTGAAGTGTGAGATTGCTTAGTACCTCATGGTGCCATGAAGATGACACGTCACTGGATATACCATTTGCTACGCCCACAAGTTCTTTAAAGCAGGAGTTATTTGTTTATTTAAATAGTAGCCTGTTTTTCTGTGAAAAATGCTTAGCAATAGCTGTTCACTAGGAAAAAAGAAAAATCTCTGAACCCTTAGAGCTACTTAGACTGGCAGCTGATTTAGTCAAATAACTTACAGCATGGTTTCCTACTATGTCAGTGTTCTTATGGGACTTGAGTGTCTTTTATGCCTGATTCTGGACAGCAAAATGGTAATGTTTATTTTATTAATTTGTTATGACACAGAATTCCCATGAAAATTCTCATGAGCAATTCTTTGTTAATGAAAATATACTCTTCTTGGGTCTTTTTTAATATATCTCAGTATATTGATTTATCAGCTGAAAAGGGCATGAAAAGTCAGCAAAAGGAAAAGCAAGCCCTAGGAAGGAAATAAATATATATTAAGCACCAATATTATTCCTAACTGAATACATATGTCATATTTTCTATGTTGTTCAGTGTTTGCTTTATAACATTCTGGCATTGTCCTGTTATTAATTCAAAGAAATCCAATGCAAATAGCTTCAAGACAAATAGCAATATCATAGAATCATAGAATGCTTTGGGTTGGAAGGGACCTTTAGAGGTCATCTAGTCCAACCCCCCTGCAGTGAGCAGGGACATCATCAACTAGATCAGGTTGCTCAGTCCCATCCAACCTGACCTTGAACGTTTCCAGGGATGGCGTCTCCACTGCCTCTCTGGGCAACCTGTTCCAGTGCTTCACCACCCTCATTGTAAAAATTTCTTCCTTATATCCAGTCTAAATCTACCCTCCTTTAGTTTAAAACCATTGCTCCTTGTCCTGCCACAACAGGCCTTGCTAAAAACTGTCCCCATCTTTCCTATAGGCCCCCTTTAAGTACTGAAAGGCCGCAATAAGGTCTCCCTGCAGCCTTCTCTTCTCCAGGCTGAACAACCCCAACTCTCTCAACCTGTCCTCATAGGAGAGGTGCTCCAGCCCTC
>VYZW01047216.1:0-14047 GCA_013401315.1 Balaeniceps rex
GCCGGCGGCTGTGCGGGACCGGACTCGGTGGAAGGCTACCGAGGCGCCGGGCCGGGCTGGAGGGGGCTGCCGGACCTGGGGTGCGGGTTCTGTGCTGCCCTTGGCCCTACCCCGGACCCGGCCACGGGGCTTCCTGAGCCCGGGCGGCTGCGGGGGTGTCATGGGCGGGAGCGGGGGGGCTCTGGCCGGTGCTGATGCCCCATCCTGCAGATGCCCCGTGGTGCGGGCACTGCAAGGCGCTGGCACCCGAGTACGTGAAGGCGGCGGCAAAGCTGAAGGCGGAGGGCTCGGAGATCCGGCTGGCCAAGGTGGATGCCACGGAGGAGTCGGAGCTGGCACAGCAGTTCGGCGTGCGTGGCTACCCCACTATCAAGTTCTTCAGGAATGGTGACAAGGCCGCTCCCAAGGAGTACACAGGTGAGCCGGGGTGCCTGGTGCTGCTGCCTGGGTGCAGAGGGCAGCGACGTGGCGGTGGGTCCTTGCACCTGGCCCTACGCTCCTGCGTGTGCTGGTGTGGCCGGACAAGGTCCGCTGTGACAGTGACCCAGGTTGCTGAGCAGCGCTGCTGCAGGTGTGCTCGGGGTGTTGAGGAACAATTCTGCCTTTAACAGGCTTTTTCACCTAAAGCTGGGAAAATTACTAATATGATCTAAAGTAGATGGAATTGTTTCTACATAGGAAAGCAAAGCAATCCAAGCTTGATTTGTTTCCCAGCTTGACTTTATTTGAGAAATGTAGTGCGCAGAGTTGAAAACATGCTTGGGCAATTGGGTAAAGGGGCAAATGCAAGGTGCAAGGAAGACAAAGACAAGCAGAATTCAGCTAAACCAAGGCACATTGTGCTGGATGCTGAGGGTAACATCCAGAATACTGACTTTGAAAGGAAAAGGCGATGTATTTGCGTGAAAAATATTGGCATCTTGGAGAAGTGCCGTATTGCTGGTCAAAGTTTAAGAATGTGCTTGGGCTAGAAGCAAGAGAAGAATGGATTCCTGGGAGCCCCTTGTACCTTGACTTAACAATTAGGGATTGGCTTAATTACACTAGGAGTGAAAGGAAAAGAGTTGCGTAAATGATATCTCAATCCTTCCCGATCTCTTGGCCAGTTCCTGAACAGTCTATCTCAAAGCTTAGGGGTTGCGTGTTCTTAAACTTAGTCGGGGAAAAAAGCCAATTGGTGTTCTTATCTTTCTGTTGTAGCTGGCAGAGAAGCAGATGATATTGTTAGCTGGCTGAAGAAGCGCACTGGCCCGGCTGCGACTACCCTGACAGATGCTTCTGCAGCAGAGATGTTGGTGGATTCCAGTGAAGTGGTTGTGATTGGCTTCTTTAAGGTAGAGTTTGTGCTTCCATTTGAGAAGCTCTTGTGTATGGCTAGGGCCTTCCCTGTTTTCTGCTTCATGGGGACCTGACAGCTGGGCAAGGCTCTCCATAAGTTGTGAAACACTTG
Organism: Balaeniceps rex; assembly: GCA_013401315.1. NCBI lineage: Eukaryota > Metazoa > Chordata > Aves > Pelecaniformes > Balaenicipitidae > Balaeniceps > Balaeniceps rex. The sequence goes on from VYZW01047216.1 coordinate 1,451, forward strand.
CTGTCCTGCCTTACTTGATCTTCCAGTTCTCTGGCTGGTAAGCCCTGGGATGTTTATGTTTCAGTTTGATGTGTCCCATGTGAGACACCTTTCTTTATTCTCTAGGATTTGACATCAGAGGCCGCAAAGGAGTTCTTGTTGGCAGCAGAAGCTGTGGATGACATTCCTTTTGGGATTTCCTCCAGTGCTGATGTCTTCACCAAGTACCAGCTTAGCAGCGATGGCGTGGTCCTCTTCAAGAAGGTACTGGCTGGTGCAGAGCATGAGCACCACACTTGAATCTTCTACCTCTCTTACCTTTTTTCTAATTAGTCAGATTCAAACAAGGGCAGCCCTGAACAAAACAGCAGAAGATCCTGTGCTGTCAATCTGGCTGTTTCCAAGCCTCAGAGCTGGGGGGAAGAAGAGTGGAGCCTGCAGCCCCTTCGCAGGGCAGCGGAGCCCCAGGTCCCTTTGCAGGGCACAGCCGGCAGCGGAGGGGCCCGCAGTCAGCAGAGGGCAGCCTTGTTGGCCTCCTGGCCTGGTGCTGCCCTCCCAAAGCTGCTGGGCTTTGGGTCCAAGCTGTTGCTTCACTCAAATCCCTGTTTCCCAGATACCTGGCTGCAGTGCAGTAATGGTCAGCACAATCTTTAAAATATGGCTGTAACTAGTGAGGCCTCCTGTGCCCCTCCCTGAACTTCGAATGGTAGCCAAGTTCTTGATGGCTTGCCATGATGCTGTGTGTTTGATTGTGGCTTAGCAAAGTTGCTTTTAAGTATACTCAATATTGACCTCTGCTGCAGTCGGTTGACGGCTGTGTCCAAGAATTGTTCTGTCTCTCATGCTGCTGTGGGTTCTGCAGCACAGCGATTCCAGCAAAGTTCCTAAGAGGATTTACAGTTCCAGCTGACTAGGCTGGGGCAGTTGGATTGCCTGCAGAGGGATGCTGGCCATGAAATCAGAATCAGAAATAAACTTACTGATGCCTTTTACTATTAAAATCTAAGTCACTGGGATAAAATTCTAGGTTTGAGAAGACAAGTAGAGGTTCCTTAGACTTGGTGGTACTGCATGCATGGGTGTGGTGAGGCAGGACAGAAAGCTGCTTTGGGTTCAGACTTATTAAATCTGTAATCTAATTGGTCATCGGTCTGACCAAGCTGACCTGAGACAGGCTAAAGAGTTGAATGAATTCTTGTTTCATTCTTTCTTTATTCAGCTAAAATAACATATTTTATTCCACTGCACCTCTGAAAATGTGGTTATTTTTATGGTGCTAGAAGCTTGTAGACTTAAATTCTCAGTCAGAGGTCACTCAGATCAGTAAATTGTCTGGCTAATGAGCTTAAAATGCTAGGGTTTTGCAACTCAAAGTTGGGGGGGGTGAAGGGAGCTGTGTTCTTGTCTGATTTACTACCTGTATCTTGCTCTTCTCGCATGTATAGCTTTCTGTATGTAATCTTTCTGTATGCTCTGTTCATGGCTAATGCTAGGCTGAAATAGCTGTTTGCAGGGTTTTTCTCGACTTTTGTTCATGTCCTTTGGGAAACATTGAAGTCCAAATAGAAATGCTTCTCTAAAACTGACCACCTCTTTGGGGCTGTGGGAAGTACTAGCATTGGGCTAAGGGCAGGGCAACATACAAGATTGCTTTGAAGTGGCTAGGTTACAGCTAGGGCTTCGGCTTCCAGCACTGACGAGTCATTACCCTGGGTTTTGCTTAGTTACCTGTATGTCTTCTCACATCTGGCCCTCTGTAGGGTGGACTTGTGTTGATTTGATGTGAGCTTAAGTCCTGTGAGCTCTGTTAAGGTTTCCTCAGCTTCTGAAGAACTGGGGCAATGGCAGGACCAGCCTTTAACAGTAAAGGAATTTTCAAGCTGTTTTCCATAAGTGTAGTCAACTTGGGTACATCTGGAATGAAAAGCAATTCTGCACCTGGCAGCTTCTGTCAGGTGTGTTAGGAGTGGGAGGAACCTTGGTCTGAAAGGCTGTTCTTGAGCCACTGGAGGGCTGGGATGCTGCAGAAGTGCTCTGCTCTATGTGGAAGAAAGAAGGTGAGATGCCTTTCAGCCTGTGAACGTTGCCTCTTTGTTCCTGTTTCGGTGTGATGTCATCATGGTAGTGCCATGAGAGCTCTTAAATATGTCCACCCCAAACTAAGGTGAAAATGAGCACCAGTGGTAACCAGATACTAGGGCATAAGAATCAGATGGTTTATTTTACCAACAGTTATGTTTTTGGACTTTGGCTTGGCTTCCTGCAGTTAGTTGGGTCTAAACTGAGAGGGTTTGTTGGCTAGTCATTCTCATCTTATTCTTTGCACAAGTTGTCCAGACTTACGAAGACCCTCAAACAACTGTTCTGAAGGCCCTAAGGTGATATTCAATACTCTTCAAAGTATTTACAAAGTTAATTTCCAATGTTAAGTGTTTTGCTCAGCTTTTCAGCTGAGACTGGTATGCTTCCTCTAACAGAAGGTTATCCAAGTCCACTCTCTTGCTTCTGCCAGTAACTCGAGCATTGCCCTGCCATGGGACTGCTGTGTTTTCCCGCACATCCTCTCTTTAACCTTGATGGTCCCCTACAGCTGTTCCCTTTCCAGGCTGCCAGAGAGGGTTCTGAGAATCCTGGTCAGGGATACAGGTGATATCCCAATATAAAAAGGGATCTGGCACCTCTAGTGCGATGTACATGTTAAACACGTGCTGTTGCCTCTAATGATAGAGACTGAAACAACCCCACAGAGCTGAGTAAATAACTATTTACTTGCAGTGCATAGTGGGCTTTGCTGTCAGACTTCTTTCATAGCACTCTCTGGTTCAAGTGTGTGTCTGCTCTGACACTGTGAATTCCTGCAGAGCAGAAAGCTGCCTGTGCTCTGGTAGCTTCTTGCTGGTCTGCCTAATGCCTTCTACAAAGCTGTAAGGCAGCTGTTAAAAGCCCTTCTTGGTGACCTGTTTCACGATTGTGCAGAACAATGCCAAGATCTAAGTTGACTGTCTTGTTGCTGCTCACCTTTTGCTGCTGGGGGTGATTTAAGGCTTTGCTTGCCAGGAAGATGAGCACCTTGATCCAGGTTTTATGTGAACATGTGGTGACCTTGTTGGGAGATGGAAGTCTGCTCTGAACAAGCGCAGCCGAGATCCATTGGGGCAGTGACTCTGGTGTGAATGCATTTTATTTCTTGGAAGATTTCTATGGGACATGGAAATGTTCTAATGCAAGCATGTCTGTTTTTGCAGTTTGATGAAGGCCGTAACAACTTTGAAGGGGATCTCACAAAAGAGAATTTATTGAACTTCATCAAGTCTAATGCATTGCCTCTGGTCATAGAGTTCACTGAACAGGTAGGTCTGTAGATACTTGGTAAGGCCTCTTTCCATAGCTACTGTATGAATATAATAAAGCTTAAATTGTAGGTTGTGTGGTCATGTTTTATCTGGGAGCTGATGCTAGCTTGGGCTTACGGAGAAGTGTGAAGAACACAAGGGAAAGGAGGCATAAGCTTGCTGTTCAAAGCAGTCCTGTAGTATTGGAGGCTCCTGTGGTCTGGTCAGAATAGCAGAGCCAAGCTGGTCTTGACACTGATTTACCTCTCTTCCAAAAATGAAGTTTATTTTCTACTCCTCAGACTGCTCCTAAAATCTTTGGAGGAGAGATCAAGACGCATATTCTGCTGTTCCTACCAAAAAGTGTGTCTGACTATCAAGAGAAACTGGACAACTTCAAGAGTGCAGCTGGAAACTTCAAAGGGAAGGTGAGATGGATTTTTTGGATTATGGATTAAGTGACCACCTCCTGCAGAGAAGTGTAGCACTGTCTGTCTATATCCACTAAACAGCTGTGGAGGAGGACTTAAAGCTAGCTCTCTCTCTACCTGTGTCTCTTGATAATAGGTGACTGAGTCACTTAACTGGCTTACACACTGGCTTGCACAACTGTTGAAGGAATAGCAGTTAACTCCTGACTTTCCTTCTTGCGGATGTAAATCTGACTCTGCCTTAACAACATCAGTGCCAGGTCTGTGCGCATGCTGCTTGAACTGTTGGCGGCTCCAGCATTTGTGCTCTGACAGGGTGCCCTCTTAATGGGCTTGGAGGAGGAAGAGGGGCCAGTTCAGCTGCTACCCACGCAAGTGTGTGTGTAAAGTATCAATAGCCAAGAGGTACGTGTCTTCACCATGCTGCCTTTGACTCTTTCCTCCAAAGATCCTGTTCATCTTCATAGACAGCGATCACAGTGACAACCAGAGGATTTTGGAGTTTTTTGGCCTAAAGAAAGAAGAATGTCCAGCTGTACGTCTGATCACACTGGAGGAAGAAATGACCAAATACAAACCTGAATCAGATGACCTCACAGCAGACAAGATCAAAGAGTTTTGTAATAAGTTCCTGGAGGGCAAGATCAAGGTAATGAAGATAAATGCTGCTGGTGGTAAACCTACTGGCTAAGCAAGCATGAAAAAATGCTCTCTGTGGGGAGTTGTGCGAGTCATCTGGAGAAAATCTGTCCAACTAACATACAGGATATCTAGCGGGCTTTGTGCTGAGAAATGAAAGGCAAAACTACTGGGGCATGAAGACTGTAGGAAAGCAAGCTCTGTACTGGCACCTGAGTACAATCAGAGCCTGCTCTTTCTGCTGCTTATGGTGACTGGGCTGTTTATCCAGTTGCTCTTTCTGCCAACAGTCTGTGGAAGGTGTGAACTTGTGTGGCACAGTTTAAAGAGCTTTTGGCTGTAATCTGCTGGAGGTAGCCATATGCAACTTAACTCCAGTAGTGACTGTTTAGCTAAACTCAGTCCTGGGGGAATGATACTGTCAGCAATACTGTTTCCTTCCTACAGAGCTCAACTGCAGTTCTCTCTGCACAAGAGCACCTCTTATTCCCACTTGTTCATGGTGGGGAGGAGACTTTCTGGAAGCAGAGGAGGAAGTGACTGATTCATCTGATTGCTCACAGCCTATGATTGAGGCACTGAGGGAGGTGGTTAATCTTGGGCTTTCCGTGGTGTGTGATTGCATGTACATTCCAAGAAGCTGTGTAGCAAACAATATCTCTGAATTTCACTTTAGCCCCACCTGATGAGTCAAGATCTTCCTGAAGACTGGGACAAGCAGCCTGTCAAAGTTCTAGTTGGGAAGAACTTTGAAGAAGTTGCTTTTGATGAGAATAAGAATGTCTTTGTAGAGTTCTGTAAGTATCTTTCAACAGCTGATTCCCAGTAAGTGGCATGAAAGGTGTGCCAAATACTGTGTGACCAGGATTAGGGAGAAAGTGTCTTAGGGAATCTAAGCCACCAAGGGGGTGCTTCAGTTGAAAAGATGTGTGTGAACTCTGTCTGACATGGGGGCTGAGGGGGAGTGGTGGTGGTAACTTGTTAGGTTGGTGGTGCTAGCTATGTCTTTCTAATTAACAGATGCCCCCTGGTGTGGTCACTGTAAGCAGCTGGCTCCTATCTGGGACAAGCTGGGAGAGACCTACAGGGACCATGAGAACATTGTCATTGCCAAGATGGATTCGACAGCCAATGAAGTAGAGGCAGTGAAAATCCACAGCTTCCCCACACTCAAGTTCTTCCCTGCAGGCTCTGGCAAAAATGTAAGAAGGCAGCTGACCTTTACACAGATCGCATAACAAGGGAGCACTAGAAATGCTTAGTTGCCTGCTTGAGTTCTGTTCTGGACAAGGCCTTTGGGAGGGCTCTCCATTCTGTAGGGATGGAACACGTCAAGTCTACAGGACATCTGAGATCCTTTCTGGGGGGCTGGGCTGTAGGGAAGAGTTTGGTGGGGATGGGAAGTGGGAATGGGGAAAAGAGGGAGCATAGCAGAGGACAGTGTGCTCATCTGCAGGCTATTCTTTCCTCGCAGTGATCTCTGAAGTCTAGTGGCTGAGCTGTTTTCCTTAGTCTCATATGGGTGAAGGTGAATTTTTAAATTCCCTTTTGCTTGGCATGTTAACTGTTGCTCAGAAAGAGAATTCTCCTCTCCGGTGGTGTGGTTCTGTAGGTGCCCATAACCATTATCTTGATGTTTTTTCTTGTGTAGGTAATTGACTATAATGGGGAGAGGACGCTAGAAGGCTTCAAAAAATTCTTGGAGAGCGGAGGTCAGGATGGGGCAGCAGCTGATGATGTGAGTAATATTAATACAGTACTTCGGGCCTTCAGGATATAGAGCATACGTCAGATCTGGTGCTGTGCTTGAATCCTCAGTCCTAAATAAGATCCTGGGTCGTTAAGTGGCAGGAAAGGATATTGTTGGTGAACAAAAGTGCCCATGTCATAAAATGTGACCTGTTCAGTTGCAGCCTGGCTGGCCATTGGTCTGTAATGGACTCCTTTTATTGAGAACACTTCGGTTGGGTGTGACATAAATGTTCTTGGGAGGCTTAAACACAAATGCGTGGAAACTGATATTACAACCTCTAAATTTGCACAAGCTGTCTCTGGTTGTTGTGCAAACTGCTGGAGTACTTAGAGGGCTTGTTCTTTATTGAGAGCTCCTGCTTGGCTCCTGGAACTCGAGCAGTATGATGAACACTACATATGCAGTATATCTAGTTGGAAGCTCCTCACCTGCTGGGGTGGAGGGTGTTACAGGTGCAGGTACCAGCTTCCAGGGGTTTCTAATCCTTAGTGTCCCAAATTCAGAGCTCTTGGTAAGTCTCTGGCCGTTTTGTTAACAAGGCAGCAGAGAATAGTGAACAGATTAGAGATGCTGTTCTCTGCTTGGTTTTGGATCTGCCTAATGTGCCAGAAACCAGTAGCTGTCTTTGTAACCTATACAGGATCTGGAGGACCTGGAGACGGATGAAGAAACAGACCTTGAGGAAGGTGATGATGATGAGCAGAAAATGCAAAAGGATGAATTGTAAAGAGAAGACTGATCTACATCACCCAAAAAATCAGACACTAAATTGGCTGCTGTTACGCAGCCCAGTGAGTCAGAAACCCATTAAGATTTAAAGCAGAAGGTGAATGACTGGAAATCCAGGGATTAGCTTTTAAAGTAACACTTTACCCTCACTTGTCTGTACACTTGACTGTCTTTTTCTTTCTTTTTGCTTTTGCGAAGGGATCTGTCACTAGGTAGCCAGCCCAGCCAGCTGGGCTCATTTTTTTTTTATTGTGATGTACTTTTTTTGTACACAGCTTTTGTTTGAATTATTCTGTTCTGGGTAGAAGCAGATTGTGAAGTGGTAGCATGAGTTCAATGGCCCAATGTTCTGGAACCTTGCCACTAACATCTTCCAAGAAAGCTCTTTTCCTTTTTTTCTTTTAAAACTAAAGCCCATAGTTGATTTCTGCACCTGGCAGGGTCCTTAATGGTCTCTGCTGTTCTTCCCTGGAGTTGGCCTTCAGTATATGTAGGGGAAGAGGCAGTAGGCTGGTGGCATCATCCTGGTGTGAAAGATGTATATGAAGGTGCTTCTCTTCATGCTGGCCAGATGTTTCCTTTCCCCTCTGCTTTAAGACACTTGGAGATGACTTCCAAACACCTGGAAGGGTGGAATACTGTGTGCACTGGCTGTGGCAGGCTCGGAGGGTGGAGGTGGCCACTGGCTCACCAGCTTAGATGAGACCTAAGCTGTCATCCTTTCGATCAAATGCAAGACTGTTTTGCAATCACTTTCCATGCATTATTTTGAATGGGTTGACCAGGTGGGTGGTGTGGGAGGGCCTGATAAAATAGATCAAAGGACACTTGCAATTACTGGGTTTTGGGGAGCAACTTGAACAGGGGAGTGCCTCGGAGGCCTGAGCTGCATCAGGCTGGTTCTTAGCATTCCGCTACAATAATATTGGAACTGAATTTGTTGGCCAAATAAAGTTGAGATTTTAATACTATTATGTCTCTCTGTCTTTATCAGAATATAGAATGAATGTATTTGAACCTGACCTGAAAGAGGATCAGAGTTCTAGGGTGATTCTCAAGGGACTTTGCCAAAATGGTGTGTGTTTGTCAGCTTTCTCAAACTTCCACTAAATACCACATTTCTGAGGAAAAAAATACACTTCCTGAACACTTCCAGTTTTGCAGGTGGCTTCTGGTACCTTAACCTGAAGAAATTTGTGTTGCATAATCTGTAAAGGAAAAGAACTTCAAGATGACCGTGTCGTGTCCAGATTAAATCAGCTTGTGCAGGCAGACAACTAACAGCTCTATGAGCAGTGAGTGGACATTGGCTTGGGCTCTGAGAAGCTCTGCTTGCCAGCTGGCCTGAGGTGAGAGGACCTCATTGCTCTTGAGCAGTTAACCGAGGAATTTGCCTACAAGGAAACCTGGGGCTGCCTGTAGCTCTGCTAGTCAGGCTCACATGATCCAGTGAGCTACATTGCTATTTCCAAACTAGTCACTCTCCCCTGAAAATATTTTTGTAAGAAAATATGCTATAAATGTCACATGTGAGGGCATGGTGAAGCTAGAGGGCAACTCGGCAGGCTACTGGTGCCTGTCACTGAAGGTGGGTGCACTGGGGTGGTAGAACAGGAGTGTTGTACAACACTCGTCTGCAGCTCCAGCCTCCTCTTGCGGTTCCCCTGGGAACAGAGCCCCTGCTGAGTCCTGGCATGGTGCGCGCAAACCTTCAGCACAGCAGCACCAGGGCTGGGGCTGAACAGGCAATCGCTGACCATGGCATCAGAAAACAGTGTTTGCTACTGCCTGTTCCGTTAGTAACCAGTCGTGTGTGTGACTGTTACCTGCGGTCATGTGGAGAAGGATCTCTGAAGATGCCTCCCTCCAGGGCTGTGACCTCGCGTGTCTGAAGGCAGGCAGGAGACTTGTTCTTCGTGTAGCCCAGCTGCCATTGCTGTACCCCAACAGAGCAGGCAGAGCTTGTGGCTGGTGTCAGGGCTGGTTAGCGGTAGCTGCTTCCGAGTAAGAAAGCTGCATTGTGTTTTGGGGTGGGGAGGAAGAGAGCACTGCTGGTAAGAAGTTCCACTGGAAGGTGCTGGCTAGGACTTGGTTCAAAAAGGTCCATTTGTGGAGCCAGTTAAAGTGTAAACGAGGCTGAGCTCTGCAGTGCTTCTCCTCTGCTTATGGTCTGAGACCTGCCTTGCTCGGCTCAGAGGAGGGGGCTTTTCTCATACACCAAGGCTGCTCTCGGCAGAGCAGGACTCCATCAGAGTCATCTTGTGTACACAGCTAATTGCTGTTCCAAGAAAGCGGGCTAAAAGCGTTCTGTCGCCACAGCAGATAGCTCAGCCTCCTATCGCAGTGTTCTCTCTGATGTACCGCTGAGCAGAGATGGTCAGCAAAAAGATCAATGCGTTCGACAGAAGATGAACAAGTGCAGCAGGCAGTTCTCAGGTGCGCGGCTGACCGAGCTGTCAGCCTCGCCGCTGGCAGGGCTTCAGGACGAGGGTCTGCTGCACAAGGGGCAGAATGAAATCTGTGACTCCTAACACAGGACAGGGATTTTTCCTGATGCACTGCAGGGGAGTTCGTTGTCCTGCCTGGACAATCCCCATCAGCATGAAACAGAGCGCAATATGCTCGTGTATCTGAAATGACCAAACTTGGGAAAAAGGATGGAGGAGCAGTGGTTGCCTGAACCCTTGGCAGATCTGAAAGATTCCTCTGTGGTAAATGGTCCGTTTTGGGTCTTTGACAGCTACAGCTGGAGAATAACAAATGCAGGAATTGTCTGGTGGTGGTGCTATTCTTCAGCTATTCTGAGGCTGTTTTGTAGAAGCCTGCCCTTACGTAGCAGCTGGTTCCGAGTCTGAAGTAGGACATTGAGCACCATGGACTGGCGCTGTAGGCTTCTGGTTCTGCGCCTGCATCAGGAGCACCAGCAGCACCTCTGTCCTCGCAAGGGCACTGATAATATCCAACATGCTGGTGGCGTTCTCCACGCTTAGCTGTACGCTGTCTCACAGTCGTGCTGGGCAGGACAGCTCATTCTGCTCTTTTCAAGTTGTCTGATGCAACTACAGGAGAGTGACTTAGCTCTGAATGTATTTGGCACCACAGCTCTGACACGTCTGCATTGCACCGGCTGGTCAGGACACGAGTGGCTGGTTCCCCTCGCTTGGTGATCGTGCTCGTGTCTTTTCCCTGGCACGCGTGCATATGTGTGTGTGTGTATATGAGGGCTTGCTGCTGGGAAGTTGTGTTTTCAGGCCACTGGGTTCCTCTGAAGCGCTATCCATGCAAAAGCAACAGTAGATTTTACCCCTTGGATGGGCACGTCAACAGGTGGGTGGTAAGATGAGACACCAACTTCTGCCCAAAAGTGGGAGGCTGCGGGCCTGGGCATCTCGATTACAAAGTATCATGGCAAATAGCATGAGCTGCATGTCCTCAAAATAGCCCACGGGAGCCTATATAACGCGATGCCCCTGGAGAACCATCAGTCCTGGGCCAAGGGCCTGTGGGTGAACTGCGTGTGCCCAGCGCCACCTCCTGCATGCGGCATGGGAGCGTAGGGAGAGCCCGGCGGCCGCCACGTCCCTGCCAGCGAGGGGGACTCGCACCCACGGGGGACACGGGCACGGAGGGAGCGCAGCGGTGCAGGTGCCATCACACCTCTGTAGCGAGGAGGGACGTGACAGGCAGAAGAGGAGCAAGCAGTGCTTCGAGGCCAGCGAGTGGTAGGGCCGAGCACTGAGCAACTCCGGCTGCTCCTACAGCCCCCTGTGCCTCTGCTCCTCCTCTTCCTCTGCAGTGTCTGAAGGCTGCGATCAGGATGAAGGACTATTACCCAGTCTCAATGCCCCGGTACAGTCGGTATGCCCGGAGATTGAGAGCCTCACGCACTGTGCACTTCCCCAATGACGTCGTCTTTCAGGACCACATCAGGCAGGGGGACCTGGAGCAGGTGGGCAGATTCATACGTGCCAGGAAGGTGACGCTGGACACCATCTACCCTTCTGGTGAGTGCTGCTGGGGTTGGCAGAGCTGGAATCTGCGCAGCGGCACGGCTCAGCTGGGCTGCGAGGGAGACGAGAGAGAGCCGGGTGGCCAAAGCTAGGATGTGGGCCGCCTTTGGCAGGGTGACAGGTTGGAATCGAGTAATTTTCCTCCCTAGTGAGGCGTACCACCCCCAACATCACCAAGCAGGGCCCAAGAGAGCCCCATGCCAGTGCCCCAACACCTCCCTTCAACAGCGTGGTCAGCGCACGCTGCGGGAAGTGGGGAGGCTTACCCCCGGGTCCCTTTAGGGCACGATGGTGCACCTGCAGTGTGGCGGGACCTAGAAAAGGAGCCGTGAACACAGGCTGGTCTGCGGAGCTCTGGATGGGGCAGTGAGGCTCCTGCCTTCCACCCCGGCTTGGGGGAAGAGCGGGGAGAAGCAAGGCTCTGCGTTTTGTTCCTGACTCTGTCCATTTCTCACAAACACTGGTCTTTCATGCACGTGTCGATCTGTGGACTCGTGGCATTTATGTTTGTGGGGAAAGCATTGTGTTACGTTCGCACCCAACCTCACTAGCAACTGTTTATGGAATGCCTTGATCTGTACTGGCTGGTGCAGAGCCCAGATTTGTCCCTTTCTTGTGCTTGGCTTCAGCTTCTGCTGTCACATGGCCACGAAGACAGGGTCTCAAATGACCCCAGGCTTCCTCCTATCTGTACTGATTGCTTCACTACATGCTCCGTAAGGAGCTTCTGAAACTTGGACAGAGCAGGACCCCGGAGACACTCTTCTTGTGTCCCCATCTGAGTCCTGGCTGGGACTCGGGCCACGTCACTGGCCAGGAGCTCTGCAGGAGAGGGCAGCTCCTCCTCCCGTCATCTGTCCTGCCTGGCCCAGTGGGGAGGTGGGTGCTACACCATCTTAGAGAGGGCATTTATGCCATAGAAGGGGAACAGACACCTGGGGCAGCTCCTCTTGCTTCCTCAGTCTTTGTTTCTTTCTGCAAACTCATCTCCCTAATAATGAGTGTTTGCTGGCACCCCTCTTTCCTGGGCTGTGGACAACTTGCACTTGTAAGCTCAGCATTTAGAGACTTCTCCCGCAGTCCAGGGCTAACAAATTCTTTCCTTCTAGGTATGGCAGCCATCCACGAAGCTGTGCTTACTGGAAACCTGGACTGTGTCAAGCTCCTGGTTAAATACGGCGCCGACATTCACCAGAAAGATGAGAATGGGTGGACGCCCCTGCACATGGCCTGCAGTGACGGCTATGCTGACATAGCCAGGTGAGGAGCACCTCGCCTGGGCTGTGACGGGACACCCCTGTGCTGCAGAGCCCTGAGAACCGTAGCCGACAGCGGCGGGGCTGGACCGGGCTCCGGGCACCTCCTCCTAGGAGGGTGCCCGGTACCTGCGGTACACGCGGGACTGCCCGGGCCTTAAGGCTCCCCGCGGCCGCGCCCGGGCGCCACGGCAGCAGGGTCTGGGGAGCTCCACGAGCTGGGAGGGGCTGCCGGCAGGCCGCGGGCCCCGCCGGCTCAGCTCCCTCTCTCCCGCAGGTACCTCATCTCCCTCGGGGCCAGCCTGGAGGCCACCACCGACGACGGGGAGAAGCCCTCGGACCTCATCGACCCCGAGTACAAGGACCTGGTGGAGCTCTTCCAAGCCACCACGATGGACTGAGGCGGGGCACGGCGAGGAGCAGGCCTCGAGGGGCCGGGGCGGCGGGGCTGCGCCGGGCCCGAGGGCC
>VYZW01047216.1:14184-31679 GCA_013401315.1 Balaeniceps rex
CCAGGTGAGGGGCGCGCGTTGCCATGGCGACGGGCGGGGGGCGGCCCGCGGCCTAGCCCCGGCCTGGCCGCCTTCTCCTTTCTCCCCGCAGCCGCGCCGAGCCGAGCCGAGCCGAGCTGCTGCCGCACCGACGACGCCATGGCCAGGTGAGCCCCGCCCGGCCCCGGGCCCAGCCGCGGCCCCGGGCCCGGCTCAGCCCCGCGCTTCGCTTTCAGTTCCCCCGTGTCCCGCGTGGTCTACAACGGCAAGCGGAGCGGCGGCCCGCGCTCCCCCGGCGCCGGCAGCGAGATCTTCACGCCGGCCCATGAGGAGAATGTGCGCTTCATCTATGAGGGTGAGCGGGGGCGGAGGCCGCGGGGCTCGGGGGGCCCCGGGGCTCGGGGAGCCCCGGCTGCGGCCGGGCCTGTGCCCAGGCGCCGTCTGAGGCAAGCGGCCTCCTCACCCGTGTGTCCCCGCAGCCTGGCAGTGCGTGGAGCGTGACCTGCGCAACCAGATGGGCTCTGAGCGCAGCCTGGTCGAGGAGTATGTGGAGAAAATGCCGAACCCTAGCCTTAAAGGTGAGGGGAGCAGGGGGCACCTTCCTCCACCTCCTGCTGGAGGGGATGGTCAGCCCCAGGGAGCCTGCATGGGCTGGCAGGGGGCTGCGATGTGGCCTGTGCTGCTAAAGTGTCTCCTGTCATCCCTGCAGCATTTAAACCTGTCGACCTGGGTGATCTGAAGAGGAGGAACACACAGGATGCAAAGAAGTCCTAAGGCAGGTTTTCCCTGTGGATCGGCTGGTCTCCTAAGGTCCTCAAGCAGATTTAATTTGAGATTTTGTGTTGATTTCCTCCTCTGGTCTGTACTCCCAAAAGCCCGTGGGAGAGCCAGTCAGCTTTGGGGCTGGCTCTGAAGCTACCTGATATCAAAGATGCTCAGGGGCTCACTGAGGATGCCCAGAGCCTCTTGCAAAGGATTCCAGCCCCCCACTCATAGCTTTTTCTGGCCTCAAGCTGTCCTTCCCCACTTCATGCTGGGCCCACAGATCTCCCGTTCTCCTTCCATCTCTGCCCCTGGCGCATCGAGTACGTAGGCTCCCTGGGCTCTGGTGCGCGGCAGGGCAGAGCAGAGCATCTGTGTTATCGGTAGAGGCAGCGCTAGTTCTCCGCTCCCTTCTCTGCACCAAGGATCCACAGCAGCTGGGGCAGGCCAGGGGGAGAAGGAGGCAGAGTTGGTTCTGTCCTTGTGCCTCGGGACACGCAGGCAGCCCCAGCTCAACACCCTTCGTGCAGCTGACTGCTGGGCCGGTCACACTGGCTGTTCCCTGCTCCCTAGGGGGGGGGCTTAATTTGTACCTGGGCTGCTAGTGCCTGGGACTCGTCAGGGCTGCCAGAGCTCATGGGTCCGTATCTGAGGCCGGATTTTCCTTGTGCTTAGATTGGGCCGGATCCCTGTGGTGCTGGAGATGGAGCTGCTCCCCTCTCCCTGCAGATGGAGAGAGATGGGGTGTCAGCACTGGCCCCAGCCCCAGGCACCTGAGTGGTGCTCAGAGGGGGGTGCTGGGCTGCATTCGCCCCCCTCGGCCTCAGTGCTCTGGCAGCTCCACGGGAGGTAGCAGCAGTGGGGGGCGGCTGGTGCTGACTCCGCGGAAAGAAGGTCGTTGGCATCCTCGCCTGAGCAGCGCCGTGCTGTTCTGTACTAACACCATTTTCCAGCCTTGCACCCTTGGAAGAGATCTGCCCTCCACAGCTGGCAGAAATGTTGCTGCGTGGGGGCTGCTGTAGCCAGTGTAACTCGCCCCAGGGGGGCTTTCTTGGGACCCTCACTCCTGGCAAGGCTCGGGTGGTTTCTGCATCATCCCCTCTGAGCGAAGGAGAGTGACTGTGCCATCCTCACCTGTCTGAGCAGAGCAGCCGTGCTGGCCGCGTCTCTGTGCCCCCAGAAGACCGTGGGGAGCAGTGGGAGCAGCCCCCTGCCCGCCTGTGCTCCAAGCCGGCGGGGAGGGGGCTGCCAGGGGTCCTGCCCAGCGCCAGTGGGCTTTGGGAGGGGTGCGGGGGGAGTTGTGGCTGCCGTTACCTTTCCTTTGTTGAGTCGTTGAGCTATACTGTTCTACTGTTCCCTTTTTTTTTTTCTGTTGTCTGTCACTTGAGGAGTGTTGTAAATAAAAGCTGGTGTCCTTTTGGGTCTGCCTCCGTGTGACGCTGCCCGCCACAGCCCCTGCTCCACGGCTGTCTCAGCCCCGGCGTCCTGGAGGGCTGTTCCCTGCCCAATCCCCCCTTGGTTCCTCGGCTGCCTGTGCTTGCAGGCTGTGTGTGCCCGCTGCTCTGTCGGCGCTGGCCCGTGTGCGCCTGCACCCTTGCTGGGGGCAGGGCCCTTGTTCTTCCCTTTTTTAGATGTCCAAAACATTCCTATTTTGTGGCTGAAGCCCTGTTTTCCATTTTAGACTTCAGCACTGGTGATAGAGGCCATGGCTTTCCTTGCCTTTTCGGGCCTGACCAGTTCCTAAGGAGAACTAATGAGAGAGCAGAAGCTGCCTCTTATTTATTTTTTTTTTCCAGAAGGGATCTTGCCCTTGTGCTTGCTCTGGGCTCTTAATTTCACTGCAAGCATGTGCAGCCTGGCACTGCGTGCCAGTAGCACAATGCCCTTCGGCTCTGGCAGCCCTCCTGCGAGCCAGCATCCTAGGAGCTGTCGCTGGACCAAAGATTTAAATGTTGAGACTATTAATACACTCGTATCCTCTTCCCTCCCCTGCTTTAATGGCATTTAAACTATACTTAGCATTGCTAGAATTTCCCTCAAGTGCATCTCTTTACACTTAGCCATGACCCTGTTTACCTCTCATCACCAAAACATTCCCGGGGCGGTCGCATGCCGGAGTGCGCTGCCTGGTTCTGGCACAGCGGGACGGTGCCTTGGCCCCTGTTGCTGCCAGAGCTGCCCCTGGGCCCACTCCCTCGCCCCAGTGCTGCAAGGCCCTGCTTCACCACAGCCTGCAGGGAGTGGGTGCCCTCAGGGGAGCAGGGGCAAGAGGTGACAGTTACCGCTGTCATGGCCCCTCTCCTTTGACTTTTCCTGCCAGATGGGCCCTGTGCTGTGCCCCATGTCCAGGGAGCGCAGAGCTGAGTGGGGCCGCCCTGGCTGGAAGCCCTGAGCACATCTGGAGCCGTGTGTCCTGGGTCCGTGCATCCTGAGGGGATGGGAAGGGGGTCCGCTGGGGCCAGTGGCACTGGAGGAAGGCTACCCGTCCCAGCCGGCTGGCTGGAGCCTGCGGGTTGGGGGAGCCCCTGCACCTCGGGGCCGCCCGAGGGAGGGAGCAGTGCGAGGGGAGCGGGATGGGGCTGCGTGCATGGGCAAGAGCTGCCTTGACACGCCGGGAGCTGGCTGCACGCTGCCAGCGCTGTCAGACTGCAGCAGCCCCCAGGCAGCTTGTCTGCGGGTTGTGCTCCTGCGCGGAGAGCTGCAGCCGGCTGGCTCGCTGCTCCGACGGCCGGGCAGGGCCGGCTATGCCTGCGCCCAGCGGGGCTCATGGCCCGGTGCGGGACGGGCTCTGCACGGTGCCCACTCCCCTTCCTCCCCGGCCCGGGCAGGCTGCTGGCCGGCTGCTGCGGAGCCCGGCACTGTTCCCCGCAGCTGGGTGCATGCCGCAGAACTCATCCTGGGGGCTGCAACGGTGTCCCCAGGCCAAGGACTCGTATGAGGTCCTGCAGCCTGACCCTGCTGGCCTCTGCCTTGTTTTTCTCTTGGCTTGGGTGCTGTAAAGCCAGAGGCGAAGCAGTCGCTTGAACTCTAATGAAATGTCGTACAAAAATCATTCTATAAACAGATGATTTTTATAAAGACTAATAACAAACCACGGGGGTGAGGGCGGTGAGGCGGCTCAGGAGAAGTGTGGAAGTCAGGTGGCGGGGGGGGTGCCCCTGCAAGGGAGCGAGGCCGCAGGCCAGAGAAATCAGGCTGTTTACCTATAAAAATCGAACTCGGCAAGGGTTTATTTTCCCTGTGACTCGGATATGGTGCTTATCATTAGATTAAATGGTGGGAGGAAGAGAGGTATGTGTTGTATCATTGAATTAAGCAGTGGGAAGAGGGGACGGCAGCGGGCAGAATCTACTTAGAAGACTAATTTTCAGTGCTCAATTCCCTTGATAAAGTGGGAGTATTCCTGCGAGGCGCCGCGGCCCCGGGGTGCCTGGCTGCAGCTGCAGGGGTGCCGCTGCCCAGGCAGGCCGGGTCGGGCGGTGAGTGGCGATTTAACGCTCCGGCCCCGCTCCATGCCTTGGGTTTAGCCCCACAGCCGGGGGAGTCGTGCTGCAGCCGAGTCCAGCCTCTGCCCCCCAGGCCCATCTGCCCGGCGCGTGCGGGCTGGTGGGCTGGTGGCAGCGCCTTCGCTCCGCCGGTCACTGGGAACGGGCGGCTCCCACCACGCAGCCGAGCCGTGCAGACGTGTGTGTATGAGTGTGTCTGTGAGTGTGTGTGCACACACATGTGTGTGTGGTGCAGGTCGTGCTGCCTGAGAGGTACCCTGGGAGGTGGGGGTGCAGGCTGTGCTGCCTGCAGCCCGGTGCTGGTGCTGTGTGGGGAGCCATCGGGGTGCACACGGGGACGACACTGGCTGCAGGCAGTGCCAGGCCACGGCACGGGGGGGCCCCCCAGCCCCAGCCTTCACTGCAGCCCCAGCAGGGTTGCCGGGGTGAGGGGCAGGGGCAGCTTCCTCCAAGCCATACTCATGTCTTGCCTGCCCTGTCCCGCGGCCGGGTGTAGGGTGGGTGCTGTGTCCCGTGGAGGCTCTGCCCTCTGCCCTCAGGCAGGCACGGCAGCACAGGGGCAGCGGGCTGTCCCCTTCCAGAGACTACGCAGTGTATGGGAAAGGATGCCGACAGCAGTCCCGTGGGAGCTAGCTCCTTGGGCCAGGGCTGGCCCTGCTCCCAGGGGCTGCGGGATGCCCTGCTCCCTCTCCCTGGCATCCCAGGCGCTGTGCTGCTGCCCGAGGAGAGACCGTGCCCAGCAATCCTGGGGATCCGTGTGTGCCAGGCAGCCACTGGCCACAGGTGGGAGCCACTAGCTGGGGCACGTGGCTCTGTGGGAGCGGGGGGATGACCAGGGCACAGGGGCTGCAGGCTCAGCCCTGCGGCACAAGCAGTATCCCAGCTTTGGGGTGGCAGCCAGGCTGGCTGCGGGTGCTATGGGGCCACGGTGAGCAGCTCCAAGGGAGGGGACGTGCTCTGGCGGGCCCTGGTGCAAGTGGACATCAGGCGTTTGCACGAGGCTCCTGGCCACCAGCAGATGCCGTCCCTGCTCGGGGCTGTGTCTGGTGCTGCCAGCCCTGACCCCCGGCCAGCCCCTTCCATGTGCCCTGGCTCCCTCAGTGGGGACGGGGCTGGGCCCGGGGATCTGCCACCCCTGACACAGACCCCTTGGGGTGCCAGACCCAGCCAGCCTGCGGGCAGGACACGACAAGGGGCTGTGCAGGGGACAAGGGGTTGTGGGGACATGGGGCAGTGCCAGGGGCTGCCCCACGGCCCTGGCGGACACAGGGTGTTACCGCAGGGACACCCCATGGGCTGGGTCTGGCTTGGGGTCCCCAAAGGGTCCCTGTCACGGTGTGGTAGATGCGAGGCCCTGGCACTGCACATCACCCTGCCTGGGCAGGGTCTGGGGGGTCCCCATGCCCTTGGTGCTATGGGGCCAGCCTGGCCCTCTTGGGGCATCACAGTGCCACGGGGCGATGAAAGTGGGGTGTTGCCATGGCAACGCTGAAGCACCAGGCGCAGGACCCGGCGCCGCTCGATGACCATATTTACCTTCCCAGAAACCGCTTCGTGCTCCAGCAATTTGCCTCAATTAGGCTCGTTACCGCGTCAGGAGGCCGCAGTGACGGCAGCGGCCGTGGGGGCCAGCAGCTCCGCGGGGGCTGCCCTGGCTGGCTCCAGCACTGCGGCTCTGGGCAGGGTCCGTCCCTGTCCCCCTCTGCATCCTCATCCCTGCACCCGGGGGCCCAGGCAGACCTGAACCCCTGCGCTCCCCTCCCCTTGCCTGCTCAGCCCCACAGCACTGCTTCCCCACGGGTAATGTGTCCCCACAGCACCGCCGCGCTGCCCCACGTCCCTGCTGCCTGCGCTGCACTGGCCCCTGGATGCCGGGTCCCCGCTCGGCCGGGGCAGACGGCAACTTGTCAAGTAAACAGAGGAAAATTACTGCGTGCTCGGCACTGGGAGCCAAGCGCCACGCAGCTGGGGCCGGCGCTGCAGGCATGCCCTCCCCACGCCGCAGTCAGCCCTGCTGCCACCCACACCTTTGCAGCAAGTGCGGCTCCCACCATCCCTCGTACCATCCGGCAGGGCCGTGGCTGTGGCAGTGTGGGCGATGCTGGAACAGGGTTGGCTTTGGCAGTGGGGGTGACCGCCCGCCCAGCACTGCTGGTTACTGTGTGGGGCTGCCGGTGGCTGCCAGGGCACGGCTCCAAGCGCTCACCCCGCTCATCACATCCTCTGTGCTGGGCTGCATGTGGGGTCTGGACAGCCAGGGACTGTCACCTGCTTAGGGCCAGACAGGGCCGGCCGTAGCGGGTGATGGGCAGTGGTAGGGATGGCTGACTGTCCTGCTGCCACCCATCGGGCAGGGTGCCCCTGGCCGGGGAAGTGCGGCTGGCTAATCCCTGCACACCAGGCGATTGTGGTGCCCAAAGCCGTGGCATCCGGGCTTAGCGCTCATGTGCGCGACACAAGCCTCTTAGGGTGCCGGCTTGCCGTGCTCCCTTCCTGCCGCGGACAGCCAGCCCGGTCTGCCGGCACAGGGGGACCCACAGCCCTGCACCCGTGGCGCTGCTCACGGTGCTCGGCGCTGCCAGCGGCTGCTGCCTGGCCCGTGGCCTGGGCTGGCTCCCAGGAGAGAGGGGGTGCTGGCGGGCAGAGCCAAATGATTTAATTAAGGGCTCTTGGCAGTGAGAGGACAGAGCCGATTAGTGGCCAGCGGAGAGCACGTGCTGGCAGGGAGCTGGAGCCCCGTCCTGCAGCGCTGCAGCGGCCGCTGCCTCGGGTCTGCCTCGCTCACCTGTGGGCAGGCAGCAGGGCAGGCAGTGGGGCTGCCTTCTGGTGCAGCCCATCCATGCCAGGTGGCCCAGCTCCCCCTCCATAGCTGTGGCCGTCACCCCTGGGTGCTCGCGGGCACGGTCTGGAGCCGTGGCATCCCCGGTCCCCACACCCTGGATGCCCGTTCTGGACAGAGAGGCGCACGCAGAACTGGCCCTGCAGCCCAGCACGGGCCCACACCTATTTACAGTTACAACAGATAAATTACAGCACTGCGCAAAGGGTCTCGAAGGCGCACGAGGGCAGCACCACAGGATGAACCCCCCACCCCACACACAGATCCCCTCCCCACAGAGGTCCAGGTCCTGCTTGCCGTGCCTCACCCGCAGCTGGCCCAGCCGTGTCCGTCATCCCATGCATGTCTGGCACGGTACAGCGTGCTCACCAGGGTGGGCAGGGTCCCGCACAGCCTGCGCAGTGCCCGGAGGAGGACGGGGCTGAGGAGGGAGGCGGTGGCCACCCCAGCCGGCTCAGCCTGCGGCAACAGGGCCGGCACAGCCCTCCTGCTCCGGCTGCAGGCTCAGAAGTGGCTCTCAGCCGTGGTCTCAGGGAACTCATAGCAGTGGTGCCGGTCCCCCAGGGCGAGGTGCTCGGTGGTGCTGCGGCCGGTCCTCTCGAGGTAGTGGGTGCCAGGGCGCGTGGCGGCCGGGCTGCGCCCCAGCCCGTTGGCGCAGCTGCTCACCAGCTGATGCTTCTCGCAGGTGCTGCCAGCGCCATTGCGGGCGCTGGGCGCGTGGCTGTAGGTGTGCTTGTACTCCTCCGCCAGGTCCTTCCCCAGCTTCCAGCGCTGCCACCTCTTCAGCAGCTCTGCCTGCACCTGTGAGCAGCCACCATCAGCGTGGCCCCATGCCTGCTGGCTGCCCAAGCCTCTCCAGCTGCCCGCTCCCGCGCTGTCCCACTCACCTCCTTGTTGACAAAGCAGTAGAGAATGGCCACCAGCATCCCCTGGGCAGAGGGAGGAGAGGTGTCAGAGGTGCGCAGCCAGACCCTGACCCCAACCCTAGCCTGGTCCCTCCTGAGACGGAGGGTCCCCGTGGAGGGCCCGTCCCGTGCGTGGCTGAGCTCACCTGGAAGGAGCTCAGGAAGAGGTCGAAGAAGAGCTTGACGTAGCGCAGGGTGCCCTGGGCGTGCTCATCCGTGACGAAGGCAAAGACCACCTCGTGGATGCCCAGCAGCGGGATCAGCGTCAGCGTGGACTTGGCCAGCCTGCGCAGCGAAAGGCCCGTCAGCACCAGGGTTGCAGGGTGGGCGCACGCACACACACGCGGCAGCGTGTGCGCCATGGGCGTGCGGGGCCGGGCCTGTGCCCACCACCCACCTGAACTTGTAGTCAGTGTAGCGCATCTGGTGCGCGCGGAGCTTGGAGATGAGGATCTGGATGATGCGGATGAAGATGAAGAAGTTGATCTGCAATGGAGCAGAGCGAGCCCTGAGGGGCAGGGCAGGGGCAGGCAGGGCAGCTCTGTCCCCTGTCCAGGGCAGCTCCTTTTGCAGGGGGCTCGGGGCCCTCGCAGATGCCGAGTGAAGGGCTGTGGTGGGCAGAGCCACAGCCCTGGACTCACCAGGATGGCCAGGAACACGGGGAAGCGAAGGATCCACCAGAAGCCCATGTTGTTGTTGGTGGTCCAGCACCTGCAGAGGGGGGGGACAGGGACTGCCGGGCAGTCCCTTGACCGGGCGGCTCCTAGAGCCTGGTGTGGTGCCAGCAGCCTCAGCCGAGCGAGCACCACAGCCCGGCACCCTGCTCCTTCCACAGGGCGATGGTGCGAAGCCTCTTCGGGGTCATCACACCATCCCCACCATCCCTCAACGTGTCCTACGTGCGCCCACCCATGCCCTGCACGCCCACAGGCGTGGACCTGATGCAGGGGCTGGTACTCACTGGATGTTTTCATAAAGGAACTTGACGACGACCCAGGGGATGAGGAACAGCACGGGCGCCCCTGGAGGGGAGGTGGGCACGGGGCAGGTGAGGCACAGCTGGATCAAGGTTGGGGTCGGAGGACTGGGACGGGGAGCCAGTCCGCCCGCACTCACCCCAGCCGATGCACAGGTAGAGGGTGAAGTAGCTCCTCTCGGAGAAGACGGCCACCACCAGGAGGTTGTGCAGGTAGATGCCCTCCACCAGCAGCCAGCAGTAGTTGGCCACGATGCCATACTGCATGAAGACCGTGGCCGCCCGGCAGCCCGCGGCCGCCTGCGGGCAGGGGTCAGGGTTGCCGCGCTGCCTGCGCCCCCGGCCCTGCCGGCCCCACAGCTCACCTCGTCGCTCAGCCAGATGTGCACGTTGTAGTCGTCGATCTTGTCGCTGTAGTGGGTCTTGAGCAGGGCATCGATGACCAGCACAGAGATGCCCTTCAGGATGAAGGAGGCGAAGAGGTTCATGTGGATGTAGTTCCTCATGCAGTGCAGCTTGCTGCGGAGGCGGGGAGCTGCTGTCAGTGCCCGCGCCTGGACCCCTGGCACGGCCCCTGCCTGCCCCCCAGCCAGGCGGCCATGCCCGCGCCCCTACCTGAAGCCCAGCAGCAGGGCCAGGGCGAGGAGCAGCGCACACAGTGACACCGAGTAGCCCACGGTGTACATCACCTTGAAGCTGCCATAGGTCTTGGCAAATCTCTCCTGGGAAGGGAGGGAGCAAGTGAAGGCAGGGGCGGGCAGGGCAGGTAGGGCAGGGGCGGGCAGGGCAGGGCAGGGAACCCAGCACCGGCTGCCCCCCAGCTCTGCCCACCTGCGCCTCCAGGTCCTCAGCGTCGAGCTCACACTGCGTGGCATCGCGCAGGGACTGTCCCCGGGGGCCCGTCACCCACTGCCCGTCTGGCCCGCAGGTCTTGAAGACGTGTCTGTGCTTCACTGCGAGGGGAGGAGGGCGATGGGGTGTGACGGCCCCCAGAGCCACTGCAGGCGCTGTGCATCGGCCCAGGCGTGACTGCCCGGAGCTGCGCCTGCACACATATGTGCACGCACACACACGCGTGCACACATGCACACCCCCGCCCGGCCGTTACCTTTCTGGTACCAGGGCAGGAACCAGGGGCAGGGGACGCTGGCGGTGCTGTTGGGCAGTGTGTCGGGCCAGCAGGAGAACTTATCAAAGGTGCGGTTACAGACCAGCTCTGTGGAGGGATGGGACGTGGCGGCACCCTCGGCCTCACCCGCGCAGGGAGCCGGGTGCCAGGCCCCACGCCGGCCCCTCTCCCCAGTCCCCGTCCCGCTGGGACCCCGCACCAGCTCTCACCTGTGGGCGCGGGCAGGCGGCTCATGTTGCGGTGGCACTCCTCGCTGTACGCCTTCCAGCTCTCGAAGACGAAATCCGTGATCTGGGCAGAGGGGCCCTGGGGGCACCAGGGAGCGTCACCTGCGCCCTGCCCGTGGGGCTGCCGTGCCGGGCAAGGGCAGCAACCCTGGCTCAGGGTCGGCCATGGGCGAGTGCGGGCTAACATGCCATGCAGTGGCATGCCATGCCATGCAGTGCTGTGCTGTGCCAGGCTGCGCTGTGCCATGCCGCGCTGTGCCATGCCGCGCCATGTGGATGGCAGGGCAGGCAGGAGAGGGCAGCGGCTGCTGCACAGCACGCCGTGGCGAGGGGCTGCTGCGGGCAGAGGTGGATTGGCGGCGGCTCAGGGGCAGGCAGGAGGCTGGTCGTGGGGCTGAGCACCATCATGCGGGATGGCCCGTTCTTACCTGGCAGCAGAGCAGCAGCAGCAGGAAGCTGAGGAGACACGGCTGGGACATCCCTCCGCCAGGCCACGAGCTGCATGGGGAGTAGCACGGACGCCTGGCTTCCTACCGGCCCTCGGCAGCTCCTCTGCCCTGGTGGTGAGGGCCCTGGCGTGTGGGTGACCCTGCACAAGATGCCGGGTCACCAGGACGCAGGTGGTGGGACCTACCCTGGGGCAGAGCCGGGAGATGCACGACCTGGGGCAGGCAGGCGTGGGAGGGGAGGCCACCCTGGCACAGAGCCAGCGCCGGTCACGGCACCATGCTCCTGTCCCCGTCCTTGCCTGGCTTTAACGTTCAGCTGGTTGTGTGTTTTCCCGCGAGGCTGCATACCTGCTGTTTCCTCCCCAGGACTGCATCGGAACCGCGGCCATGCCACCCATCTTCCCGCCAAGCCAAAACCCCCAGTCCCTGCATGCCTGGAGCACAGCCACGCATGGGACATCACCCCTGCACAGGGCGGACCCTCGCACCTCCCCAAGGCAATGCTACCTCCGGACACCCCTGCGCACATGTCTGAGCCAGGGCCACCCCACACCGGTGCTGGTGCCCAGCGATGCATCGGTGCTGAGCCCCGAGAGCCCAGGACCCCGACAGCAGCCAGGACCCCGCCTCATGCCTGAGCATCTTCTCAGGGCAGGGGCTGGCGCCCGGGCTGCCTCCCCTCCCTGCCACCTCCACGCCACCACTCGTGGTGGATCCGTGTCCAGCGGTGGAGGTGGCCAGGCCCCCAGCACATCCCCGCAGGGTGGCCCTCAGGGTGCCCCGTCCCTGTCCCTGTCCCTGCAGGTCTGCCTGGCTGTAGCACCCACGCTGGGATGGAGGCGGGCAGGAGCTGGCAGGGATGATGGCCAGCCCCAGGGCGGTTAGCCATTAACCCGCAGGGATCCCTGGCTCATGGGGCTGCCGTGGCCCCTGGACCGGCTCAGCCTGGCCATGCCGCTGCGGCTCCATCCCCCCCAGCCTGGGCAAGCGATGGGCGCCTTGTCTGACGGGCACCCAGGAGCTCCCGTGCAAAGCCCAGCTCACGAGGCGCTGTAATTCCCTCCATCCCCCTAAGCCGGTTACAGGGCTCCTGAGCAGGATTTTGGCTCTTCCGACAAGGGCCCATTCTGATGGCAGCCCCACGGCATGGCACAGCCATGTGGGGTGAGGGGAGCGGAGCTGGGGGGGGACGGGGACAGAATAGACAGCGGTGCAGGTGCCACCACAGACACTGCGGCGTCACCCCCCCAGCCTCCCCCCAGGCACCGGACAGAGCGCCGCATCCCCCAACCAGCCCCGCCACTCTGCCCATGCCTATTTTTATCCCTGGGAAAGTCATGTTTCCTCCATGCAGACCTACTCGCCGTGTCACAAGTGGCTGCCTGAGAAGCTCATTAATCAGCATGTGGGGCTCCAGATGCGGCTCGGGGAGCTGGACCTGCCGGTGCGCGCCTTATTTAGACAGTCCCAGGACAGAAAGAACTGCCTCCTGGGACAGACTGCACTGGGTGGGCTTTGGGAATGGGGACCTTTGGTGGGTGCCTGCCGGCCACCTACCCACGCCAGCATCCCTGTCCTCATCCCCCCGCCAGCCCCACGCCAGCATCCCTGTCCTCATCCCCCTGCCAGCCCCATGCCAGCATCCCTGTCCTTTTCCTCCCACCAGCCCCATGCCAGGATCCCCGTCCCCACCTCAGCCCCCCCTCCAGCATCCCCACCTGCACCATCCTGCTGCCACCCATGGCCCGGCGCCGTGGGAACCTCCTGGTGCCCAGCCCCGGCCCCGAGCATCCCTGCCCTGGGAGGAAACGCTCCTCCCGGGCACTGCGGGTCAGCAGTGAACTCGCTGCCAGCCCCTCTCCGCAGCCCGGGGAGGCAGCTTTGGGGCAGAGGTGTCTCTATTTTTAGCTGCCTGCAATGGGATTTAGCGGTGGGGAGGCCTCTGCCCTAGACTCCCCTCCGGGCTGGCAGCCGCTCCCCCGGCCCCGGAGGCCTGCCGTGGCCAAACTGGGCAGACTGCACTGGGTGAGGGGTCCTGGCGCACGGGGCTGGTCACGCTCCTCGCCTCCGGCTCGGGGCTCCCCGTTCACAGCGGGGCCCTGCCCAGGCCCTTTGCCCCAGCCGCCCGCGGTGCCGCGCAGCCGCAGCGCTGTGCTGGCCCCCTGCTCCCCGTGGTGCGAGGGACCCCTGGCAGCTCGGCCACCCCACGGTGCGCTCTCGGAGACACAGACTATTTCTAGCAAACACATGGGCGTGCAGGAGTAGCTGTGGACCAGTTGCCCGTGGTTCAGCGCAGACAGGCAGCGGCAGGGAAGGAGCAGTGGCCCTGCGCGGCTGGGACAGCAGGGTCTGGGGCGGCTTGGGCCACCGGCAGCGCCAAGCACCTCCCGGCCGGCATTGCCCAGCATCAGTTCCCGCAGCGCTCGGAGCAGCGGTCACTGCTGGCTGGACGTGCCGTGGCAGCCAGTACCGGGACCCCATCTCTGCTGTGTCCACGGCTGCCAGAGGCAGCACTGCGGGAGGAGCCCGGCTCCATGTCAGGATCTCCCTTCACCCTGCTGTGCCTGACCAGCTCCTGGTGCCACATTCCCCTGCTCCAGCACCTCGCCCCCAGGCTTTGGGGGACCACCGAGCCATGGCCACGGGGTAAAGAGTGCCCAGCATGCGAGCGGGTGCATCTGCTGGGACTGTGGCACACCGCAGTGGGCACACAGGGGACTTTTGCCCCACGCTGGTGTTGGGCAACACGGCATGTTCCTGTGTCATGGCTCTGCGGCTGATGACCCCTGCGGAGGCTGGGCTACAAACACCCAGGGCTGCTCCGCTGGCGAGGGAGACCTCGCGCCCACAATGGGAGACGAGGAAAGAGGAACCAGCCCCAGGACAGATGTGCCTATGGGGGGAAGGGGTCCAGTGCTGGCAGCCCCAGTGCTGGGGGCCGGAGGTGTCAGACCCAGGCACCATCACCTACCCTTGGGGTGGGGGGAGCGGGGCAGTCACTGACACCCGCGTTGGTGTGCTGAGCCCTTCCCCAGCCAGTGGTGCCAACCCCTGCAGCGTCGGGGGCAGAGCAAGGACCCCCTCTACCCCTGGACCAGCTTCTCCGCGGCCCCTGGACCTGCCCCCTCCCAGCGGCTCATGGCCTGGCAGACGCCGGCCCCAGGGTTTGCTGGCAGGTGGGGGTCCGAGGCACGCAGCCTGGGGAGGGGACGGGGCGAGCCAAGTACCAGGGCACGCTGTGCCGCCGGGCTGCGGCCACTGCTGCAGCCTCACGCCAACACATAGGGAACGGACGGGAAAAGGCTTGCGTCGGGATTTTGCCCCCCACCCGTGGGTGTGCAGCCCCCAAGCTGCCCTGCAGCAGCTCCGTGCCTGCGCAGACCCCCATGGCTGGCTGAGCACCCGGCCCTGCCCCGGGGAGAGACGCTCTCCTCTTCCCACCCAGGTCGGCTCCCCCTGGGGATTTTGCCGCCCCGGACGGCGCCCGGCTCTGGCTGCCACTGCACGTGCAAGGGAACGAGCTCCACATCTGGGATCGCTGCGGCTGATTGCTACATGAATCAGCAGTTCGGTGAAGCCTCCACGGGGACACTCGTGGGCATCTGCAACGTGACCCAGGAGCAGCCTGGCACAGCCACTGCCCCGTACGAGCGCCGGGAGGCTGGCGCAGCCCACCGCAGCCCAGCCCCGCGAACGCAGCCCTGCGCCCAGCACAGCACCGCTTGCTCAGGAGGCGGCGGTGGGGGCTGCATGCCCTCCGGACGCAGGGATTAGCCCCCAGTGCGCTAATGCAGTACTTTCCACGGCTGGCTTGGCTTTCAGCTCAGAGCTACAAGCCAGCGCGGCAGGGGCTTTGGCACTTGGCAGGGGAGGGAACGGTGCAGGGCCAGAGCTGATGCAATGCCAGCGCGAGCCTGGTCCTGCAGATGCTGCTCCCCTTTCCACCCAGGGCCACGGCAAGCAGGACAAGCGGTGGGGGGACAGCCACGGTGGGGAGGCCCAGGAGGTCTGGCCCACGCCCTGCGCTGTCCCTGCCTGTGTCCCTGCCCTGAGCTTGGGGGTGCCTCCCGCTCCCCACCTGCGACCCACAACTGCTCCAGTCCTCCCCCATGAAGAGAGTACAAGGAACATGGGGAGCGGAGGAAGAGCTGAACTGCCTGGAGCAGCCCTCGTGCTGCAAGACTGCAGCTCGTTTGCACAGAGCTACATGATTGCGGAAACGCTGAGCAGCACACGGAGAGCGCCGACGTCACCAGGCACCAGCGATGTCGGATTCTGTGTCACTTTGGACCAAGAAAACCTAAACCAACCCTGACAGCATTTTCGTCGACAGCAACGCAGGATGCAAGCAAACGGCACGCGCCCCTGTGCCATCAGGATGAACGCTCTTTGCATCACCTCCGTGACTGCTCTGCTACCGAAAGGGACGGTCAAGGGCATCTTCCACAGCTGCCCAGTACCAGAGAGTGAGTGTGGTCTGCAAGCATGGCTGGGCAGCCAGGCAGTGGTTGAAGAACCTTGCTGCCTGCTAGGCTCTGGCGAGGGGATGCTGAGCCACACAGCACCTCGGTCCTGGCTCGGGGAAATGGTTTTTTCTTTTTCACCACATTGCATGAAAACCCATGAAATGCAGGAGGACAGCACAGAGACATGGCGTGACACGTGTCGTTAGCGTGTCACAGGGGAAGCACAGGACTGGGAAAAGCCTAGGAAAAGGTCAGTGCAGACAGGCGTGTGTGCACATGTGCCTGCACTGGGAGCTCAGCACCCACCTCCCCAGAGCAGCTCGTGTCACGAATGAACGCTGTGGTCATCACGCAGCTCGGGACAACCTCCCGGTACCTCACTGAGGAGTGAGCTCAAACCCTGCCGTGCCGAGGTGCAGATGTGCAAGTGACATTGCACACAGCAGCCCATCCTGGAAGGGGTCCTGGCAGGGTCCCTCCCTGTCCCGAGGCTGCTGCAGCACCTGGGCATGG
Organism: Balaeniceps rex; assembly: GCA_013401315.1. Lineage (NCBI taxonomy): Eukaryota > Metazoa > Chordata > Aves > Pelecaniformes > Balaenicipitidae > Balaeniceps > Balaeniceps rex. The sequence continues at coordinate 29,936 of VYZW01047216.1, forward strand.
CCAGGCACCAGCCATGCCAGAGGCAGGCGATGCAGCACTCGTGCCCAGCCATCCGCTGGCACTTGCCGCTCGCAACCAAGTTCACCAGACCCCCTGGGCTGGGGTAGACAGACAAGGACAGGGGCTCTGGCCGTGGGGGACGCAGGACAGGGCAGGATGCAATGGAGGAGCACAGAGGGACGGAGCGGAGCAGCCGTCCCATCTCCCCTGCATCCAGCTTGCCCAGACCCTGCCTTTGCCTCTGCCTCTGCCTGGCACAGCGAGGTGCACGAGCAGCGCTGCGCTCAGCGGCTGGTCTCAGCCCTACGCTGCTGATCAGGGCTTGCGGTCACATTTTTTCATTAACTATTTTTAATCCACATTTTGCCTCTTCTCTCTTCAGCCTTTTTTCTTTTCCCCGCTCCAGGCAACAGAACATAAAAAAACCTGCACCGCAGCGCGTGGAAAGGAACGGGGATTGGTGGGAAGGACAGGAGCTGGCAGCTGGGGTGGCACTAACATGCCGAGGAGGGGTCCTGCAGGCCCTACATTTTCCTGCCGATGCACAAATAACACCGAGGAAATCACAGGGGCAACCACTGAATTTGGCATGGGTCAGGACACCCACAACATGCGCTGCCGAGTGCTGCATGGGGCAAGGCGGCTGCATTACAGGGTGCATGACGAGGTGCCGGGCGGACACACGCTCAGCAGCACTGGCTGGGCAGCAGATGTCCCGTCCTCTGCCCGTCCAGCCACCATGGCTCGAGGGGAGCCGGACTGACACCAGCGTGCCCTGCTCTCCCTTGCCACCCCAAGGGGGCTGCCAGGCTGCGAAGCACAGCGCTGGGCAGAGGTGATCTTGGCAGCTGCTTTGGAGATGCGCTTGCAACCACGAGGGCGGCAAGGTCACATACCCAACATGTCCTGGTTAAACAAAGCCATTTACCAACACCGTATTGACACAGCAGAGCTCGGGACAGAGTCACAAAGGGCACTCGCAATGGGCCCCTGCAACACCCAGAGAGCTTGGGGACTGCTGGGAAGGGTGGAAAAGTGTCCCCTACTTCTGCCCCTCGGCAAGAAAGCCGCAGGCACTGCTGTGCCCATAGCAGGGAGACCCAGCAGGCACCACCCTGGTGAGGGGCCTCTGAGGGAGATGCTCCCAGCGTGTCAGAGCCTGGCTGATACCACTCGCCTGGGGCTCACAACAGCCACGGCAGCACCCAGGGGTGCCGAGATGCCCAACGGCAGAGCCCCTTCCCAGGGATGCCAGAGGCAGCGGCTCAGGCAGGGAGCAGGCACAGCCCAGCTGGGACCTCCCCAGCCCAGGACACCCCTTGCCGAGGGGCTCAGCCCCACCGCGGCCGGCGCCCAGCACCAGGACGGCTCTGGGAGGTGCTGCTCCGCACTCCCGGGGCTCAAGCCGCGGCCCCGGGGACGCGCAGCCGCGACCCGAGTCCACATCCAGGCGACGGGGCGTGCGGCATCCCGCCGGACGGGGAGCCCCGAGACCGCGGGGATGGGCGCTCCCCTCCGTCCTCCCCCCCTCTTCTCCGTACCTGTCGGGGCTGGGCTCGCGGCGGCTCCCGGGCGCATCTCGGTGCTGGCGGGGACTGGGACCGAGACCGGCGCGCTCGGCCGCTCCGGCGAAAACTTTTGCCGGAGCCGCGGCGGCGGCGGCTGTGGCGGCTCGGGGGGAGGGACCGGTGCGGGGGGAGGGACCGCGGGCGAGGAGCCGCGTCCCACCGCCCCGCTCCTCCCG
>VYZW01047218.1:2908-5408 GCA_013401315.1 Balaeniceps rex
AATGCTTCATAAGAAATGCCCTTCCACAGCTTCCCTTGTTAGCAGTCACTGAGAAATACTGCTGGCTTCATTTTTGTAAACTGGTGAGTCTATTGCACAAAAGTTAGCACAAAACACTGCTCAAATACTATTGATTCTTTCTACAGTTGATTAAATAATACAAATCAAAGCACACTCACATGAATACACTGCCTGGGATTAAAGAATGGGAATTAATTTGATGTAATATTCACAACAAATAATTTGGTCAGTTCTATTCACAGGTTGTATTTTTTGAAGACATAGTACAGAAAATTTTTTTCCTCTAATCAGGCCGACTGCTGAGTGTCCTAGAAATGCACAGTTCACAGTGCACATGTCCAGAGGTGCAATGCAGGAGCGGGGTCACAGCCGCATTGGTAACACCGCAGCTGTCCTTCTGTGCATGCCTGAAAAGTGCCTCCCACTTCTGCAAGTTGATAGTTCTACTTCTCATTATTTGTTTGCATGGGATCACAACTGTTCTTCAGACACTACTAATTCAATACAAGAGGTCTTCTCAGAGCTGTGAAGACTGGCTTCATGGAGACAGAATTTAACCAGGGCCAGGAAGAAGGGTTCACTTCCTCAGTTGGCTTAGCTTTCTACAATTGTTAGTCTGCTATTGCTTAATATTTATCAAATATTAAGCTTTTGCTTTTATTTATCAAATACTGTTATTTATTAAATATTAAGCTTTTGTTTAATATTTATCAAAGCACACCCCTACAAGCCACTGCCAGGATGTCATGAAAATAGAATCCATTTGTGATTGTGAAGCTTTCCCCTATTACCATAGTGTTGAAGGTCACACGAGTGAAACAAATTAAAAAGCCATTTCTTCCAATCAGTATGCATCTTTACCACTTGCTATTAACAGTTTTTCCTTCAAAATAAAAAACCCTAACTGGTATGTTTACCATTGTACTTAAGTTTAATGTAAAAAACCTTAGTATTTTAAGAGGAGTTAATTATATTACGTGAAAAAGATTTGGATGTGGTCAAGACACAATCTGCCAAAGCTTTCTTTAATTTTAAACAAGTCTGAAAACACATGAATAAAAAAATCCTAAATATGCACTAGAACTTGTAATGATATTAGTCTGCCAATGAAGGGAGTCTGCATTTGTGCCTTGATTATATTTTGAAACTTTAGGCTTTAATCTATTATTAAAATAAAAAATAGAATATAAAGTTTTTCACAATATTCTTAGGAGTGAATCTCCTGGATATTTACAGCCCTTGGTGCTTGCACTGGAGATTTGTATGCACATTTGAAGAAACAAACAAACTGACTGGTTTTATTGGATTTGAATAGAATCCTGAGAAAGCAGAAATAGACACACTTTTACTGGTGGTCATAGGAGGAAAATAAATAGAAAAAAAGGTTACAAAACTCAACTCATATTCTGTTTTAAAGCTAAAAAATTCCTGCAAATACTGGACTGCACCTGATGGATGATATGCATGAACGAGGTCATTTGCTGCTACGTATGATATCTCTACGAACTTCCTTAGGCACTCTTCTTCCTCCTCTATTACAAAGAGTAAAATACTGCAGGGATTAAGACATGAAACAGAGGATTTGAAACAATGCACTTGAAATTCCATGGTTTACATTTTAGGGAGAAAGATGATTAACTGAATTAACAGAGAATTAATATGTTCAAGATTTCTAGGAAAATTCATGCATATATAATTTTATATGGAATACATTTTTTTTACTTTTGCTCCAAAGACATAATTATTACTGCTAGAATATTCCTGCTCAGTTACCAGGATATTATGATGGGCTTTGAAAAACTAAAGGTAAAAGGCCAGAAGTCTATCATGAATGTCAGGACATAGAGAAGATTCTCTAGCAGGTTAAATGCCTTGATAAAATGAGGTTATATTTCTTCATGTCTGTATACAGGCTGTTAGTGTTCATGGGTATATAAACCTAGCTTGCAGAAAATGGAGAAGATACAATTAAACTGTAAAATAAGATTTTACTAATTCTCTCAGATATATCTGTGAAGCACTCCTTCGTGTCAGTTACAGTTGCAGATAAACAGGTCAGAAATAGACCTTTTATTTTCTTTTTCTTTAAATATTTCAAAAGTTCTAAATTATGGCAAAGTAAAATGGACATGTGCTTGTACAAAAGCTTGTCTAATATAAACACTCAAATATGAAGGAAAAGATAAAAAATATTTTTTGCTTATTTCTAAAAGAAATAAGCAATTGTCACCATTATAAGACTTATCAGTCATAGATATACAAAAGCAAAAACCTTTTAAATATTCAATATTCATGCCAAATATGTGCTTCAAGACATATTTCATTGGAAATTGTTTGTTTCATTCTAATCTTTGAAGGTTTCACCAAAGTTATAGCACAAAACATCATCTTTCCTAGAAGCTCCCTATTTATTACTGTAGCTGCTCTTTATCTTTTTACACTGTAGTAGCCACTGTACATCAGCAGCTTTTCTGGCACT
>VYZW01047218.1:10408-22544 GCA_013401315.1 Balaeniceps rex
CAGAGTGCATCTATGCCCTCCATTCCCCAGCCGTACAGAAAATATGGACATAGCAATGATCCCATGGAGCTCCAAAGAAAACTGCCTGCATTTCCTGACTTCAGTTATGCCCAGATGGGCACCAAGATTTCCGAGCAGCTAGGAACCCTATTGTATGTCTAGGCTGTCTTTTATCATCTCAATGGCACTTAAAGAAAGTGTGGGAGAAGGAGGGTGTGGGAAAATGAACCCAAGTTAATTGACTAAAGCTTTCCAAGAAAATGTATGCAGCAAAACATAAGAAAACTAAAGCAAACTAACAGCAGCACTGTAACAAAACAAGATCGGGGTAGACAGAAGCAGGGAAAGAGCAGTAAGTACACACTACATGCTATCTGAACACACCTACAGTGTTGACAAGACAAGTGTGGTTGGTTTGGTCTTTCAAAGAGACGGCCACGTGCAACTGCACAGTTGTTATTCGGTCCTTTCAGTTTACAATTAAACATGCCAATTTGAGCTACTAACAACCCTCCTGAATGTGGACCACGGTACCCTTGGGAAGAAGTCTGTAGGATGTTCTTATGCTATCCCCCGCCCCCCGCCTTTTTTTTTCAGGGACACACTGAAAGCCCGTTTTCACAAACAGGAGTCTCTGCTGAGTTTTGATGGCTTTTGATCAGGCACTAGCCCTTCAGCACTGCCGGCCACTGTGGCAAAATTGACCACAGCAGCATTAAATTATTCTGACTCATATTGCTGGCTGTGCAACTAAGATCCATAACATCTGAAGACGTTTCTAAGATGATTTCATGGCACAGTAAAGAAGGACACCTGAGCCCAACTTCTTTATAGCTACTCATAATATATGGAAATCCATTAAAATCTGACCAACGTGCTAGGTTTGTATTTGCATATCTGATTAGAAGGCTGTGCTACAGAATCGTCTGTTTTAATTGTTATCATCACGTGTCCTGGCTTAATAGCTGAACTACTACAGAGGATATTGTAACTTTCAGCTCTTGTTCAATGGCTGTTAATAGCACTCACCAGGTATGAAAGACTAAAATTAAAACTAAAACTGTTTGTTGACAGGAAGAATAAATCTCATAAGACCTTTAATCTATGTGCATTAAGTTGAGTCAGAAATGATTCACAGACAAAAAGCAGCTATTGATTTTAGCAAATTAAGAAAACCAGAATATGTATTGGAACTTATTTAAATATCCTAAATTCCACGTGCTGCTGGCTCTGCAAAATTCTGGAAATGCACCCTGCTGTTTGTACTAATTGGTGGGAAATGCAGGCCTGTGTCAAAGACAACTAATTGTCTGATGAAAATAGCTTGTTTCTGACATCAGTATGTACCATACTCCTATATCACATGAGGAGGGTTTCAAAAAGGTGTTATATATTGTCATGGTAATTATAATTGGGTTATATGTATCCAAGGAACAGAACCCATACAAGGTGACGGCATAAAAGAGGGTCTTATAAATGAGACTGTAGGGCATTTAACTAAACAATCGCATGCAGAATAAAGAGCTTACATAAAAGTGTGTATTATGCAGATGTTACAAACCTGTGTCTCTGAGAAGACACTATTTTGACCATAATGCATTCTGTCATGTGAGATAAAATGCAGAGAACATTTACATTTCTCCCACTCACTGAGCTTCTACCACACGGCTTGCATTTTTCTCACATCAATAGACATCTTTTTAAACATTATATTCATGTCTGTCTCTCTTGATGGCAAATAAAATTCAATAAATAAAATACTTTATGATAAATATGTTAGATTTAAGAAGCAGTTGTGATAAAGTGCACAGGTTTTCAAAAATGATTTGTTAAAAACAAATAAATTTAACAAGACGTGTACACAAGCTCAAAATATATTAATATGTCGTGGATGATGCACAATAACATAATGACCCAAAAGAGCATTTGCACAGTTTTTCACACTGCTTAACTTACTGTTAAGTAAGACAAATAATCAACAAAACTTGGACCCACTGCCTCTGTAGATCAGATCAACATATGACTGCTGCAACAGCGTGACTTGCCAGGGCATTTCAAACCAGCCGCAGTTACAGATAGCTACTGTATAGCAGGGGACATGTTCACTACAAAACCGTCAAGTCTAGTGTCGCCAGAACATGGTTATATATCACTAAATATTTCTATCAATACTAAAAGGCACAGCACACTCTTTTGCATTCACCCAATCAGATTGGTGTACCTGGCAAACCAATAATTTGTAATAAAATATAATTAGTGAGTACAATTTAAATGTCCTACTGTGCTGCTGGTAATCATCTCCTTTTAGGTAATTTGAAATCGCACAGTTAATGTGTATCATCTTAGAGTTAAACAAATAGAAGACTTACTGCAAATCACCACTTCCTCAGTTTCTTTTTAAATTTTTACTTCTACCTTTTTGCAAGATATCTGTTTCTCAAATTTCCTAGCTTTCATCTATTTTTGCTTTTTAAAATGTAAAGCATATAAAAAGTAAAGAGTCTTGCTGCATCACTTAATTGCTTTTATTTGATTTTCTACTTATTAGTTTCCAACTTTTTTCTTAGTAACTACTTTAAAAGAGTAGCTTTAGTGTTTTATTATTATTTCCCTTATTGAACTGCCAAGAAAGTCAAACAGATAATGTGCCTTTTGGGGTTTTTAGAAATGCAAATTAAGAAACAGCCCACCAGCGACTCAAAGAGCTTAGAATACAGACAGGACAAGAGAGTATTATTATTATTTACTCTTTAATGATGAAAACTAAGGCACAGAATGAGTAAGCTGTTTCCATAATGTCACACAGAAGAATAAAGTGAACCCAGATCTCTCAATTCTCAGTCCAATGGCTAAACCACATGTCAGCCTTCCTGTAATTTTGACAATATGGATCCTAGTCCCCAAAACTTGAGACTCAAATATACACTTTCATCTCTACATGTTTTAATCAGGGGGAATAGGCTACATACGGAGACCAGAACAATTGATGTAGGGTAGCTACATCGGTTTTATATTTAAGTTTTTAATTTAAAAAAAATACCTGTTTGATCATATAAATATGCAACCCCACTGAAATGGCAGGGTTTCATAAGCACTCACCGCCCCAACTCTTCACTTTCTTCCAGCCATGTAAGGCAATTCTCTTAAACCACAGAATGAACATGTCTCATTTCAGATCAGACCAAATTTGCATGGTAAGCTGCACAGCTAGATGGAGGAGCAGGCTGAGGACAGACCATAACTGCAGGGAAATATTAAGGGCTAATACCACTTCCTTACTCTCCTCTTAATGTAATGTCAGGCTGTATCTTCAGGCACGCTCACGCTTGTGAACTGGGAAGAAGTTACAATGGCAAGATCCGCTGCTATAAGAACCCATTCCCTTCTACCTGCTAGAGAGTGACAAAGGCTTTCTCAAGCTTCAGAGAAGCATTCCCTGTTTGAAATGGAGCTACTGCTGCCACATCTCTCAACTTCCTCAACAAAATGCAGGGCAGTGTTCTTTACCAACTAGCGAAGACAACCACACCCAAGCTGCTTCACACTCATCACAATGTTTGATCTATGTGCGTCTGAATTATATAGTGCTCAAGGGCCAGTCATCCATGGTGGGCTTCAGCACTATCCAAGAGTTAATTCTACCTATTCCGAATGTGCTGCTTGATCTACTGCCATTCATAGGCTCACCATTGCTTACTCAAGCACCAAATAACATCAGTAATCTGATCACTTGATGCATTTGTCTCTGGAACATGTTCACAACTGCCCTAATTCCATGTTCCCTGCTAGCACTGAGTGAAAATGCTTCTCAAATAGAAACTGTTTTCTTAGGTCACAAAGGACAAAGCACTATTTGACATCATAGTATTACTATGCTGAATGGTAGGCGAATATTTTTCCTAGACACTGACCATTACTATGCTGAATTTGGTTAGACTTCTTGTAGAATAGTTCAGGTGTGGCTGGCCGTGCCTTGGGTCTGGGAGCTATCTTAAATGACTGCTCAAAATTCCCTTCAGCTCAATTTTTGTTCCTGCACCAATGTCAAGATTAGAACTTTAACACAACATATTAACTAAGTGTCAAGCCCTTCAAATCACAAAATTGACTTCAGGACATGAAATATTCAGAAAGAAATTAGCTTGTTGGAAGTTTTTGTATTTGTCTTCTGGAGTCTAAGCCTTCAATTGTAACTTTCAAGCTTTACCTCATAGGCACATGAGATGGAAGATCTACACTTTAAAAATATAAAATCCGCACATTTCAGACACTTGCTGTTACATGTCGTTTGGTTTTATTACTTCATACAAAGCATATCAGATATCACGAGATCCATTATGAATCAAGAGTTTGGGAGCAGTGGTCTTGCAGGAATTTTGTCTAACATGATATTCTGAAACTGAGAGATATCTGCCTGGCATTCTAAAAATATTAAAAAAATCTGAAATTTATATTGAAGGTCTTTATATGGGCTAGGCATCTACAGCCCTGAAACAATGTAACTTCTTGAATAGACTGGGGAGGAATAGAAAGGGACCACCAGGACTGGAAGATGGATGAGGCATTTTGATCCTTGCGGGACACTAAGTTAAAAATACCCCCCACCACCACCACTGTGGGCCATAGTTATACTTTAAATTTTGATAACCTATTTTAGAATATTTCTTCTTAAAACCCCCAAAACTAATGTTCCTATTAAGATCACACTGAGAAACATTATTTTATTTTTTAATTAAACTATTTTATTCCATTGCTTGGAAAAGAAAGGTTAAGCTGTTTTTGAAATATTTTCCTCCCCAATGAAAAATGGCTTAATAATTATAATCCTATATTTGGTAGTGAAGCTTAAATGCAGTTGCTCAAACTTACAAATTATAAATTAAATTTCAGCTTAATATATTTCTACATTTTTTTAATGCTACAAAAACTTCATATGCTTCAAAACTGAAAATAGATACTGCTTTAACATTTGGAAAAAGCTCTGCATATAGTTAGCAATCATTTCTTAATCTTGGAGACAAACTTGCAATAGCGTTAATGCCCATGAAATTCTAATCATTACAAGTTACCTGACTAGGCTGACTAGTCCCACTCTTTTTGAAATAGGTTTTTCTGATGCTTCAGTTGCTCCCTCTTGAAGCTCCATATGTTTTTTTGTACTATCATCATGTGCATGTAATGGAACCAATCTCCTCTACAAAAAGGATTTTTGTTTAGAAACCTGTTTACTTGCCGTTGCCTTTTCAGAATCCTGCCAAAGAGAGATAGAGGGAGTAGAGTGGGCAGAGGAGGTGATAGGAATGGCAAAGGAGATGTCTACATAGCCTACAGCTCTCTTTCATATGTGGTTGCCACCCATTCTGCCCTGCCAAATACCTGCTTTCAGAGAAATGCAAAGAACAGTTACAGTAGAAGTCATTCCCAGATAAGTTGTTTTTTAGCTAGTATCCAGTGAGCTTAGGAAATAGGACAGTAATAAAATCACCAACAAATATTTTACCTACAGGAATACACAGACTGGACAAGCTTTTAAAAGCACCAATGGTAATTGCCCCCATTGAAACTAGTCCAAATTCCCACTGTTTTTGAATGGGACTATAAATAGAGTCGTGTCTCATCCTATGTCGTGGTTTAGCCCCAGTCGGCAACTAAGCACCACGCAGCTGCTCGCTCACCCTCCCCCTCCCCGGTGGGATGGGGGAGAGAATCGGAAGGGCAAGAGTAAGAAAACCCACGGGTTGAGATAAGAACAGTTTAATAATTGAAATAAAATAATAATAATAATAATAATAACAGTAATAATAATAATAATGACAATAATAATAATAATTGTAATGAAAAGGAGAACGAGAGAGACAAACAAAACCCAGGGAAAAGAAAACAAGTGATGCAACTGCTCACCACCCGCCGACCGATGCCCAGCCAGTCCCCGAGCAGCGATCGCTGCCCCCCGGCTAACTCCCCTCGGTTTATATACTGAGCATGACATCATATGGTATGGAATAGCCCTTTGGTCAGTTTGGATCAACTATCTTGGGCTGTGCCCCCTCCCAACTTCTTGTGCACATGGCAGAGCATGGGAGCTGAAAAAGAAAGTCCTTGACTAGTCTAAGCATTACTTAGCAACAACTAAAACATCAGTGTGTTATCAGCATTCTTCTCCTACTAAATCCAAAACACAGCACTATGCCAGCCACTAGGAAGAAAAGTAACTCTAACCCAGCTGAAACCAGGACATCCTATTACTCATTTTAACATTGTTTTAACAGAACTATTACTCCTTTCATGATTACTGTCATTTTGATTACTTCAGTGTCTAGGAAAAATAGTCGCCTACCATGACTCTAGTCTGCTATGTCATGTCTCAAAACAGAGACTTTTTTCCTATTTTAAGTTTATAAATCCACTAGGACACCTATACTTAGCTATTAGACATATAATTTGGTTTTGTTTACACGGTACAGAATTGTACTTTTCAACATCTGATGTCCCTTATGGCAAGACATGAAAAATTTTCTGCATTTAAAGGTCTAGTCTAGCACTTGGATGACCCCAGCTTCAGCTCCCTAGAGTGCCAAAGACACTTCAGATTAGATCTACAAAGGCATCCCCACATAGGATAACTTATAAAATATGGTCCTTATTGCAGGATCTAAGCTGGTCCTGCAGTAAGTCTCCATGAGAATGTCATCAGGACTTCTGCAGACACATGGCCCCTGTTGCTCCCTCCCCCTGGCTCTATGAATCCTCTGTTTCTTTCTGAACAGTGGCTCTGTTTCACCAGAAAAGGTTACAGAATATTCTGGAGCCTTGTTTCTAGGCCTAACAACAATAGTATTGTCCTAAATGGTAAACTGAATTTGAGAGATCTACTACACCAATGTTACTACCTCTTGGTCAAGTGCTCTGTCTCCTGAGCTATTGTATAAACAGGGAGTCTTGGCACAGCCATGACATCTGATTTTTAGTGTAAACAGTGAGCATGCTTTACACCATAAATACTCTAAAATTTTCTAGAGTCTTGTATGAAATTTTACAACAAAATGCACGAGGCAAGTCCCATAACACTCTGTCAGCTCCTAACAAGCAAGGTCTTTAGCTTCTCCCCTTTTCTGCAGCTGGCACCCCTTTTGTGTCTTTGTTACATTCCTCTTAAAAGGTGTCCTGAGGCAGCAAAAGGAAACCTGCTCATGCTGGAAACAACCAGGGCCCTGAGGGCACGCCCAGCCCTGACGGTCCCTGCTAAGCCTCCCCTGGGGCTCCCCCACCCTGCCCACAGCCCAGGACCCCAATGTCAGCCCACGGAGCAGAAGGGAGGCAGAAGAGAGCTGACAGAAGTGAGAGCATGTGGCTCAGGGAGCCCAGGACTGAAAGAAAATCTTTCCTTGAAGAGGCAGAGAGACTGAAAAGCAGACACTGGACTAGGAGTCATACAGAAGAAAAGACAACCCAACCCCTGCCGCTGGCAGGGGAAAGATTTCTTTACAGGCTCTGTCTCCTTCTGAATTTTCTTTGTTTGTTCTTCAGGTTTATGTTCAAGTAAAATCTAGCTTTAAACATGTGGGGGTCGTTGTTTTGCTGTTGCTGTTGTGTTTCAGAACACCCCTTTTTTGGCACTTTGGGGTGTTTACTTAAAGGAAAAGGTGCTGGCAGAAATCTCTGAGAGAGTCAAAGTCCTGTTACACCTCTCAGACCAAGAGCTATGCTGTGAAAAAAAGTTCTGCTGAGTCATTTTTCATCACCCCACTCCACCCCTGCCCAGCACAAAATGAGTTTCGCTTTACATCTCCATCAGCCGCGGTTCTGCTGAGCTTCTTCCTCTTCCATCACATGCTGCGCCGTGCAAGACAGCCTTGCAGGTGGCCCAGTGCAGTAGTTTGCATTTCACCTTCCTAAATGCAGAAAACTTATTTTTACGATGAAATAATACTGTGATCCAATGGAATAGGCTTTAAGAACCACTTAAAAATGTGTTTTAATCTGGAAAAGAAATCCATCAGTTTTGACTCTGGCAAGACTCTCCGGTTATGTCAATGAAGAGTTTGGCTTGCTTAAGATCTGCATCTTTATAATAATCTTCAATAACCCATAATTTGTGAGAACATTTTCAAATTACAAAAAAAGTCACAATACTGGCACAAACATCTTCATGTTCATATTCTTAAGGTCATATTAAAATATGTTGCACTTTTCTGACAATTTCTTTGAGACAAAGAGGTTGCCAGGGAAGCTTTCTACCCCCCTGGATTTTTATGCAAATAGTTAAAATATTGAAATGAATTTAAGGAGTTATACTCTAACACGTCAGTCCTGTTATAATTTGGAGACAATGAATAATATATTCCAGACAAAGTGAAGGCAGCTATAGAAGTAAACTAAAATAGGAAAATTACGCCCACCAGGCATTTAAATTTAGGAGCTGAATAAATTATCCATACATTAAAAGGTTCATATATTTCAAAGAAAGCATAAAAAAGTTTAAAAAATAACTGAGAAAATGTAACAAAAAGCAGAATAATTCCAAATGTGATCAAAGCTGGTGTGGAAACCTATTAAATGGATAACCTTGTTGCACAAAAATTATACAATACTACTTTCACAGATCTATTTTTTTAGCAGATATTCACTTAGAACTTCTGCTATTTTATGAAATGGGTTTTAATCTGGTACACTGGAAAAAAATCACTAAAACTAGTATTTTTATCCATTCAAATTTCTACGGCATTTTTTCATCTTTTGGCACAATGGACATTTATTGTTTTTAATCAAGTGTACTTTTTTATCTGGTATTCTTCCAAAAGGACTTCCATATATTCATGCATGATTCAGTTCACTGCATATGCTATTCTTACAAATCTATTAATTAAAAAGCCCACTCAGAGTATTTGATGAAAACCAAAAATACTTCAGCAGTTTTCTCATCATGCTGCAAAGCTGATTCTCCCAACATTCATCCAGGCCCTAGTTATAACTTCATACACAGAGCACTTTCAAACGTGCGCCACTGCCACAGAGTATCTGAACTGTTACTATCCTGATTTTATAACAGATTTTGTTAAAAATATCTGAGCAGAGCTTCATGTTTTTTCATTAAGGTGGCTTCAGAATTAGGAATAGAGGAGATGCTCTTACTTATGCCAAGACTTAAGAAGAACTCTGCAAACAATTTTTTTCAGATTTCCAGTGAACTGAACTGATCAGTGAACGGATATACACTTTCAAGTGAGGAACAGACTCATCACTGTTTAATGCTGCTATTTAACAGAGATTGAATTACACTTCCCAGCTTTAAAAGGGATGCGCTTCTTTGTAGCTCATTCAGAGAGAATGAGCACCTTCAAGTGAACCCAGCCAAGACAGTTGACACTGGTACGACAGGGACAGTAACATAGTTTGGTAGTTTTCTTCTGTGGGCAGTAGGGGTTGCAGAGTAATGCCCAACGGACTGGAAGCCTGGCTGGTCACATAAAGGTGGATTTCTGAGACAGGCATGAAAGCATTTTAACATCTTACAGAGCACTGACAATATCTGACTTCACTATCTGACTTCTGAGAAGCTTTTTTGTCGAGGTACCATGTTAGAGAAATGACAGTGAATCTGCTTCTTGCAAAAGTCATAGTCATGATATTTAACTGTGTGATCACAGAGAAATGAAGACTAGACCGATACAATCGTGTATATTAGAAGATATTTCATACTAAGAAAAGTTCAGGTAGCAGACACATGAGTATTATTCTTGAAACAACAGATTTCACAATACCAGGAAGATTTTTGTATTTGTATTTGCCGTACTGTATAGATTTATTGCTCTACATTTAACCAGTTTACATCCTGGGTGCTTCCTGGGTGCCTGGCTATGAAAGAAAAATATGCCACCAAACAATGGTTACTCTGCAACTATTCTTCTGTGCATCCCTGTGTGTGTGCAGTAAGTGTGTCTCCGTGTGAGGTAGCTTATTCCATTTGGAAAGTGGGTTGCGTTGTATCCAGTGTGTTTTAAGGACATCTCCAAAGGGACTTAATGCATAGTAGTTTGCATGCTGTAAATCTAAGCCTCCCTTACTGCATACTTATTCCACATATAAAGGCCATGGTAGAGCCACAACTGAAGTAAGAAGGCCAAATGTCTGTTGGAAATTATTAGAGGTTCATCAGTATGATGTGGCCCATTATTTATAACATAATGAATATTAGCTAAAAATCATTTGAATAGCACTTTACTTATTAACATATTTAAAGCTATCTGTGCTCAGCGCTACCATAATTTTGGGGGTATACCTCTGAAATTTCCAAGTCTTGCTTGCTTGTGTGGAATATATGGGCAGAATAAGAACGTTCCAAAGGGTTGTGTTCTTTCTGAGGATGAATAAACACATACAAGGTTCACTATCAAGGAAATTTTATAGTATGGAATCCAGACAAGACTGATATATAATGCAGCAATTTATGCTTCTTAATTTAGCTGGTCAAGTTTCATGGAAATTTGTGGTTTTGCTATAAAATGACATAGCTAAGGAATTACACAGTAGTAAGTCACCAAAGAAACCATCCTTTCTGCCTTTGAATGTGTCCTGAACTGTGCCCTGTCTTTTGGGATATGTAGCTCAGTCACTGATTTGATATTTGTAACGTGTGTTGTGGTGACTAGTAAAATTCAAGTATTTAATTTTGTGAGAGCCAGTTCTTCACCTGCAAGTTACAGCAGTGCAATTACACTAGCTCTGGGTGTAGGGACTTTTGCCTGATGATTCATTCATATCAGTAAAAGTTCTAATACAGACATAATTATATCAGTGTGCCAATTCCTACAACTTTAAAAGCTTTCCTACTCTTAACAGGAGAATATTTTTTAAAAATGGTTGTGTCCCTAGAAGAGCCCTTTCTTTGGTGATTTGCAGAAGTAGGAATGCATCACCTCAGAGCAAGTTAACAGGGATAAAATTATCCTTTATTGCCTTTGGGACAAAAGTATATAAACTTTAGGCCTCCAAACCTAAACTCTCACTCCAAAACTAAGCTTCACAAATGCAAAGAGCAAAAGGGGATGTGGCTTCTGGCTGCACATGGCTACTGCCCTTGCCAGTACACTGGCCACCTGAAGTTGCAAAGGACCATGGATTTGTAGCTGGGTTAGGAGAGATTTGGGACAAATCAGAGTGCTTTTCTGAACTGTGACAGTAAGAAAATGCTACATTAACAGGTGGCAGGAATAGTCCAGACTTTTGCTGGATGATTAATGAAAGATGCAAAGCAAGGAGGATCTATAACTTCCTATATAAAGTCTCAGGCTGGATGTTGGAATTGCTGAGAGACAAAGATCCTATATTCTCCAAAAGAGAAATGTTATATTTTGGCTAATCTGTAGGGTCCTTTCCAGGAATCTGATGAGTCCTAGGAAGACGCTACAGGTCACTTAGACATGGGGAATCATCTTTGCGTTTCATAAGGCCAGACATTTTTAGAATTGTGAGTTGTACTGAAGAAATTATTGATGGATAATTCTGAGAAGTTAATGAAATTGTAACACAACCAAACCGTAACCCTTTGCATCTAGTATTTTTCTGCATATTCAGCATACCTTATTCTCCACTTTCTGATGTATGTGAGCAGCTAAATAGTATAAATCATCATTTTGCTGATCTAAATGAATCCTCACCAGATAGCTTTAACTGTTTTAACTACACTAGTATAGTACAACTCCGACTTAATCCCAGGGGATAATTGAATTGAAGACAGGTTTTAGGAGGATAAAGAAGGGCAGATTTTAATTTTTACTCATGAAAGATGATGGGTGAATTCTGCAAATCGAAGAGCTGAACACTCAGGATGCAGAAGCTTGCTTTGTATCTTATTTTCAGCTGAAGAGCCTAGAAATAAAAATAATGCTTCTTTCTTCTTTTTTTTTTAAGAAAAAAAAGCCAAAAAGCTCTATTTTCCTCTGAAGTTATGTCATTTCTTTCATAGGTGTCTTTGTTCAAAAAAAAAGGCTTTTGCCTTTTGCCTACATGCCTGATTTCCAGTGCCATATGTCAAAATCTTACAGTCAACTTTTGATTTTGTTGCCTATTCAGTACACATGAGAAAAACAGCAATTATTTCAAGTATAGGGTTTGTGGATTTTTTTTTAATTGCAAT